>JAQPZY010001598.1:4755000-4975889 GCA_029931535.1 Margaritifera margaritifera
ATATATATATATATATATATATATATATATATATTAAGAGTCTAACAAAATAGTTCCGCGCATTGAACTCCTATCCTTTGTTGTGATGACTTGCTAAAGTCAATTTAGAATATGTCTTGATTGTCATTTGAACTAAATACAATTCTTCGTAAAAATATATTAGCATGTGCTTTTGTCCAGCTCTTCAGTTTCGGAGGTGAGTAATTCTTGCACCTTGTCAAGTTCTTCAATTTAGGAAGAAAGTAGTTCTCGCATGAAGTGTTCTTGCTTGTAGTCCTCAATCCCATAATGCCTAAATGGAAGTGATCAGTTTTGAAAAACACCCGAACTTTTGAACGTTGAGTTTCAAGATTCTAGCTTTATTCTACTCAGAGTTACAGAATGTCAACGTTGTTGTACTTTGAACTTCAGTTTGTGATTCGTGCTCAGAAAGTAATGAGCATACGGGGACTCTTGAGTTTGAGTTTAAACTTTGGATTTGGACTCAACCAATCGCACTTAACCATTTAACCTTCTTAGGGGTGATGGGATTTTCTTTCCAAAGAGGATAATTTTATGATGGATAGAATTAGTTACTTTGTTTTCTATAAATAATGGGAAGAGTATTTTTTTTCAAGATATTTGGCGGCCGGAAAAAAAATCACAGCCCCCTCCCCACCTCCACGCCAGCCCATCCTCTCCATCTTACCCCCCCCCCCCCGCGAAAATGACATAATCGGTCCCTAACACATTTTTTTATTGGTTGATAACAAAACTTGATCTCAAACTCAAAACTGTTATGGTTTTGAGGCTCAAAGATTGTAAGCAATTCTCATACTCTGACTGAGACTTATATCAAACTTCTGTCGTCTGATTGGCTAATTTTAAATCAATCACCAAGCTTCTGTTATCTGATTGGCTAGCTTTAAATCACTGACCACATTTTTGTCGTCTAATTGGCCAACTTTAAATCACTGACCAAACTTCTGTCGTCTGACTGGCCAACTTTAAATCACTGACCAAACTTCTGTCGCCCGATTGGCTAACTTCTAATTACAGACCAAACTTCTATAGCCTGATTGGCTTACTTAAAATCAATGACCAATCAGACGGCAAAATCTTAAGCTGAATCTGAGTTTTAATGTGAGAATTGCTTGTAATTTTGGGACCAGGCCCCTCTGTCATGGAACTTCACTCACCATTTAGAGTAGTAAGAGTTACTCAAAACTTGCAAATTTTACTCGAAACGTATGACTACAGCCTTTTGATTGGTCAGACTATTTTCGAGTAAGATTTGGGGTCGAGTAAAGTTTTATGGCGGTGGGGCCGGGTTGGTTTGAAATACAAGATCTCGAGTTTGAGATTGAGTTTCCACTCAGAGCCAATCAAAAAGGACTCGGTAAAGTCTGTTATGATTGCCTGATATTAGTTTCCCAAACACACACTTTTATGATCAGAAGATCTGGATATATGCCCACTGTCTGAGGTACAGGGTGGCATGGAGATCTTCCGAATCAATGATAGTTTTTTTCAGTCTGTATGTTACCTATTAGTATGGTTCATGGGTTGGGAAGTCTTAGTATTCTGTAATTACTGCATCCTTTTCCATATGATTTTCGTTTAATTACAATAATCATTTGTATAACAAAACATTCCGACATTTGATTGATTTAAACATATGCATGGGAGATTTGAAGGTCTGTATTATACAATAATTAGTCACGTTTTCTTGGCATTTTATTTTCAACAGTAGTGACGGTACTGTAGCACATGTCACTACTGTCAATCAATTAAACGAACCTTAGAAAAGCTGATGAAATTTATATAAAATATATTCAGCGATCTCTGAAGTGAAAGTACTTTGCATAATTTATGTGTCTAACTAAATATACATAATTTGGTAGTTTTAATAAAATTCCAGGCACATATCTCTCCAAGTTACATCGACGAATAAATAATTAGATATTAAGCACCGTTAAGATTTTCACAAGTTTTCAAGGTAGAAGTAATGTCGATAGATGGCAGTTAGTACATCTTAATATAACAATCATTTGCAAGTGTCGATATATGACAGTTAGTAAATCTTAATATAGCAATCATTTGGAGGTGTCGATATATGACAGTTAGGACATCTTAATATAGGTGGCGCTCTACATTTGTTTATAATGTTTTTTTATATATTGTTAAAGAAAAAGAAGTTCCCAGTTTTTTTTTCTCGCTGGTTTTCCTGTCTATTTAAAAAAGACCTTGTGTATCTTAGGTATTATTAAAAAAACTTTTAATTCCCTTTATTTTGGTGTACGATTGATGGGTGTAATTTGGGTTATAGAGTATACAGCTTGGTCTTACTTCACCTATAAAAAAACTGCTAGCTCCGCTTGGTCGTTTTCACTTCGTGGACTTCAAAGGTAACTTGTAAAAAAAGATCCGATAACTCTTTTTACTTTTTATATATTTTGTAACTGATTCATTGTACTTTCAGAAGCTGGAATTGCCTACTCTGGCAAAATTCGTTTTCCCCATTGTAATAACTGCTAAATATAGTGTACTTTGGACTAATTCAGGCTGATTTTTCGAGCACATGGAAGGGGCCATTTTTGTAGCCGTGTACTTAGATCATGTACAATTTCCACAAGTACAATATGTAAAGAAATTTCAGCCACAGTACATGAGAATAGCATAGAGGTGTGCCAACATTCTTTTCATTGTGCATGTTGCAAATTTAAATAACTTCACCTCACACCTGTCACTCTCTCAGAATACATAATACCTGTGGAGCGCATCCATAGCATTAATTTGCCAGTGGGACATATTCAAGCTAAAATGTAACCATGGCAATATACATATGTTTCAATGTGGACACCTATTTAATCTGACCTCGACCTTAGGTTTGAAAAAAGAAAGAAAAGGAAAGGAAGCATTAAAGGTGGTCCGTAATAAATAAAATTATAATGACTCAGAAAATTACAAATATATATTAATGTAACTAAGTTTTGTAAAGTCATCCCTTGCCAGACATAGTTTAGTAATGTACTGACACTTAATACATTGTAAGGATTTTATATTTTTTACCTTATATTTTATTTAATATACATTTCACAGAATTTTAACATTTTTACCCTGTATGTTTAATCTTGTGGTACTTTATATTTACTTTTATTTGGAAGGATTTCTCTTCCTTTATTTTTGTGCAATTCTTCATTTTTACATTTTTCGAACTTTACGATTAATTTGGCACCATATAGCCATTATTGTGCTGAAATGCCGTTAAACGCTAATACATAGATAGATAGATAGATAGATAAATGCATGCACACATACATACATACATACATACATACATACATACATACATACATACATACATACATACATACATACATACATACATACATACATACATACATACATACATACATACATATATACATACATACATACGCACGCTCAATGAAAATGTACCAAAAGAGCTTAATGTGATATAGCAAACGGTTTTGTATGACAAGGCCAGTTTCATGTGACCACGTTTGTCATAAAAGATTTCGTGCACAGCAACAATTGAATCTTTTCATGGTCTGTGTTGGAACTTGGCAGACTTTATAAATATCAAATGAAGATGTTCATATCGTTCAGTCGTCCTGCTCCACTTATTTTTTTTCCCCCATAACTAAAAATGCTCCTTTAATATTATAAGATATATGTTTTGCAAGTACGATAAATTACTCTTGCAAGTGTTGATGGATTGTCGCAAACTCTTGCTGACACAATATCCATTATAGAAAGGCGCATGTATTGTTCCAGTGCTCCAATGATTCGTCACGTATCGCACGTACAAACACCCCCCCATATATATATATATATATATATATATATATATATATATATATATATATATATATATATATATATATATATATATATATATATATATATACGCGATACGTGACAAATCTTTTTTATGACATGATGCTGGTGTAAATCAATGCCCTGGAAATATGTCAGCCTTTAGTGTTGAACAAATTCTTTCAGTGTCGTTGCCCTTGTCTATGAGACACTGATACAATCTTTGAAATGAGGGGTGGGGGTGGGAAAAATCCGTATCCTATGGATCCGTTACTAACTTTTTGCTTTGTTTGTGTTCATTTGTGACACAATTCAGAACATACTTTCAATGAGATGTCCGAAAGCGTCACTGTAAACCGATTCGCGCCTCTTGCCTGTCTTTCCCACATAAATAAAATCGGGTGCAATTGGTACGGGATATCAACGCACCAGGTGTAACAATGGTATGAGAAATTTACAATTAGTGCAAAGAGTCCAATTTATTTTTGATTCTATTATTCTTTTAACTGATTGTAGGTTCTAGAGCTTCAAACTCTTTCAGATAATTGCGAAATGTATACCATTTAAATATACCACGTATATCCTTAAGAATATCAATTGTAGTATATTTGGACGAAAAGCAAAAAACAATAAAAAATATGATTCATAAGGACAAGAAAAGCATAAATTAAAAAAATCGTAAGACACGCTAAAGTGCAACTAAGAGAAAAACGGGTTTAAATTGCACCTGAAAAGTTTGAGGTTGGTAAAATTGCTTTATGTATTAGGAAATTAACGGCTGTTGAGCGGAATTTGTTTAAATAGTGAAATCAAAGGCAGCTCACTGGCATAACACGATGCTATATTTAGGTCACTGGGCCAAATTCACATCTGCTTCGCAGAAGGGGTTGCTTGTCTGAATGAATAAGTCATTCATGCAAATGTTGACATTTCAGAAGATTGAAGTTCTGATTAAAATTACATGAACATGGACAGGGATGAGTTATGGGTGCCAAGATTTGTCCAAATCGAGCTTTAATAAAAAAAAAAATTTATTATCACCCGTCAAATCCACATATCCCCCGACATACTGGACATATAAGATTTTACATATCAGTAGTTAGTTTACATTTGTGCTAAAACACTCCCAATTTCTGATTGATTTTCAAACTTACTCCTATGGTCGAACTGCGGGACGTTTTTGTCTTGGGCATATACTTACAAAGGAGGCATAATTTGTCTTTACATTTGAATGTACCTGATACCGTTGTTTGAGTTTTACTAGGTGACCTTTAAGATTCTTAGGTACGGTAGGCAACCATTGACATTTCTTGAAATATGCTCTTCAGACGTCTGGAGGGTTCGACGTGGTGCCAGTGTGTTCTTATTATCTGATATAAAGGACAAGGCTGATTTTTTGGGGATTTTGTTGCAAAGTGGCCGGTTTTAAAACCTTTAAATTAAATTTTAAGAAGACAAAATATTTTGATATATTGTGCAGAGATCAACTCAGAATATCTTGAAAATGCCTCCCCCCATAATTACTGATTTATTTTCATCTTTTATTAGAAAGAATTAAAAATAACGTTTAGTTTAACTGAACAATTATAAAGGGGGTTTTCACAACTTTACAACAATATTTACAATTCAGCGCAAATGAGTGTCTCCCTGGATCAAGTCTGGATGTGTAGCACTTTCTGTGGGGAGTCTTGGTAATCGGAGGAAAAGAGTAATAATAATAATTGGCAACTGTGTGCATTTGGCGAATAGAATGAGGGTGCATATGTCGTGGATTGCTGGACAGAAGGGGTATTGCAACTAAATCCTTGCAAAATTCGGTAAAGCAAAAATAAGTTTAGCGTCAGCTAGCATGTTTCTCAAAGACCACAACCCTAGATCGGCAATCACTTGTTAGGCATAGAGTGAGCATTTGTTATTAATCCATCTGGCAACCCTACAATGGACCGTCGCAATTATTTGTACGCTTTGTTGGGTATAAGGACTCCAGACAGTAAAAGCGTACTCGACTAGAGGCCTTACGATTGTCTTATTTGTATGCTCTGTTGGGTATAAGTACTCCAGACAATAGAAGCGTACTCGACTAGAGGCCTTATCATTGTCTTATTTGTACGCTCTGTTGGGTATAAGGACTCCAGACAATAGAAGCGTACTCGACTAGAGGCCTTATCATTGTCTTATTTGTACGCTCTGTTGGGTATAAGGACTCCAGACAATAGAAGCATACTCGTCTAGAGGCCTTACCATTGTCTTATATACCATCTCCCTAACCCCATCATGCTTGGTTTTAATGTAGCACACGAGGAAATCCAGTGTATTGCGCTTGTGGAGACTCTTTAATTATGAGCATTCAACGCTAGATACGTACTTTTGTTTGAACTGAATTTATAACCATTAAACCGATCATTACCTTCATAACCAATAAACCGATAATTACATTCATGACCAATAAACCGATCATTACATTCATGACCAATAAACCGATCATTACATTCATGACCAATAAACCGATCATTACATTCATGACCAATAAACCGATTATTACATTCATGACCAATAAACCGATCATTACCTTCATGACCAATAAACCGATCATTACATTCATGACCAATAAACCGATCATTACATTCATGACCAATAAACCGATCATTACATTCATGACCAATAAACAGATCATTACATTCATGACCAGTGAACCGATCATTACATTCATAACCCATGAACCAATCATTTCTTTCATAATAAACATGCTGCACAAATAATAGCCAACTCTATCATAAATGCTTCATTTATTTATCGGGCCTATGCTACATCCCCGAGCTAGAGGGATGGACGGGGGTTTGTGGGAGTCAGTGAAGGTAGTGTCAATGTGGTTATAGTGCTGTGTTGGCACTTCTGGCGTTGCATATCCCCCTCCTCCGCTCTTTTTTTCTTCTTCTTGTTGAAGAATGTCAGTACTAGCCGAGAAAGTACTTACGACGACCTGTAGTATACTTTCATATGAAGGAATACTTGACTAGAGACACCCAATCTTTTTCCTGATTGTTTTTCCATGTAGCCTTCTTCTGTCAAACCCATGTTACCTGAAACGGCAAGCCATGAAAGCTACATTTATCCCTTAAATAGATATATAAATACAAACTGTGAAGACAGAGTTGGCCTTCATTTAAGCAGTGTGCTTTCCGGCTAATGACACGACCATTAGATCTGCAGAAAATAAACATTCAAATTTTACACCTTTGCACTATTAAATTGTTCATTTCTGTATTTGTTCCATTCATCTATGGCTCTAAACTTTCACTAAATATTAAGTACTAGTATATGTTCATCGTAAACCTAAACCATCACTCACCCACCCCTTGTGATTTATCTATTGGGTTTAAGAGAACATATTCGATGAAAATACTGTACACTTCAAAAACTAAAACTACTCGTTCTTAAACTAAGTAGCAACAACTTACCAGGCCACCATTACTTTGCCACCATTGCACCATAAGGTTAACATATCGGAACCTTTGCTAGAGAAAATGTAATTCGGCATTAACTGCGAAAATTTTGTTTTAAATATCCAGGTTGCAGGAAATGGTGTCATATAATGCATTTTATTGTTTTTGTTGTTGTTTTCTTTTTTTTGGGGGGGTGAGTGTGGGTGGGGGGGTGTTTGTTGTGGTTGTATTGATGCATCTGTTACTGTATAATATGTGAGTTATTTACAGCCACTTTTAGCAAGCCACCTCCGCAGGCCTGCATTACTGCGAACTGTAAAGGGGACATAAACCTATTTCCAGTAACTTTTGTATCTAGGCATTGCTTCCCTTTCTCCATCCAGCTTTCTTCTAAATATACTTATGTACACCAAGATTAAACACAAATGTGTGAATTATGACAGTCTATTAATTATGTGTGAAACTGGTTAAATAGTTCAGCCTTCATTTGTATATTGAATGCTACATGTCGGACTTGGATTGGCTTGGCTTTGTGAGTTTAACGCCATTTTGTAGCTCATGATAGTTGGCGGCCAGTATATTTGGTGGAGGAAGAATCCGGGAAAACCCAGTAAAGAACCACCGACCAACGGGAAGCTACTAGCAAGCTTTCTCACATACCCACGTTGGCCGAGCCGATTTTTCTGTTATTTTTATACATGTAAAACGTTGAATTTTTAAGCTTGGATTTATTAGAATTAAATCAGGTGTTGCTAACAGTTTAGAGCATAGCAATACTTTAAAATGATATAAGTAGTGCACAGTAAAGTACATATACTTTAAAATGAAATAAGTAGTGCATAGTAAAGTACATATACTTTAAAATGAAAGAGAGTTAAAGAGATCATGAGATTGAAAAGTATCTTCGCGAATCGTTTCCACTCTATGGCTTCAATGGCTTGCAATACAAGCCCTGGATGATTTGCTGTGTCTCGTCAAATCCAATACTACTACTATTACTAATAATAGCTTATTTATTGCTCTCAATCCAACTATATATTGACAAAATGACTTACACTTTCTTTAAAATTTAATCATATTTATTTATTTATTTATTTATTTATTTATCATAACGGTTTGATGGGGGATCGGGGACTATTCTTGAACAACCTTACTATATATATTCTCCTAAAAAACCACTGGCCGAAAATATTGACAGCGACATTGTCTTTTTCTCTTTTTTTCTTTTCGTTAAGCCAACCTTTGGAAGATTTTTTTTATATAGCACTTTAAAAGCCATGTTATTTGTTAATGTATGTGCTGTGGTGCTGTGGGTGTATATATATATATATATATATATATATATATATATATATATATATATATATATATATATATATATATATATATATATATATATATATTCGAGTCCCGGGAGACAGAGATGCGGATGGAGGGCGTGGTCGATCGGGGGGGGGGGGGGGGGGGGGGGGGCTAAAATGCTAGTAGATGGCTCCAAGCGAGTTTTGGACCACTAATGAAATTTAAAATAGTGATGACCTTTTGGGCGCACACCAAATAAAATAAAATGATTCAACATCTAATTCAAATGCCAGCTCTACCAGTAGCCATCTCACTTATTGCTTGACCACTTTCCTTACTACTGCATAAAGCAGAAAAGAAAGATTATAATAGTTGGACCACATTTCTTATTTATCTCCCAGAACCAGATACCGAACGTTTCGCCTCTAGTAGTCTTATTGTTGTTTATTTCAAATCCCACGCGAGTTTATGTATATTTATAGAATATCAACGATGCAGGTGAGTGAGCGATATATGTTTTGCAGATGACAGAAATTTTCCTAAGAAAAATATACAATGATACCCCATAGCACAGTGTTACTCAAACGAAATGAAAAGGACAAATACACTAAACCAAATATGTCAAGACTGTTTATTTATTCAGCAGCTTCATTAGCGAAGATCAAAAGCCATTTTTCACGTCTTGAAAGAGTATGATGGTTACACATACATGCGTATATGTGGTAGGACCATTAAATACATATGTTTCCACTAGCATACTAACACTAAATACTAAATATACACAGAATTTGAACAGGCAAATGAAGGATATATTCAAAACACGAATGCAAGAATAATATCCAAGAGACAAATACTACGAACCAAAACGAACGAGTGAGCTCTGTACTGAGAGAAAATGTGTCACGTTCTCAGGACAAATCACTAAGACTGGGAATTTATGGGGGGGGGGGTATACACGTACAGATTAGACAGACAGCAGACAGGCAGTATTCTAAACAGGGCATACATTGGTAGCTGACAAATTAATTCAGATTCAGGTTGAGTTTGAAACACAAACAGACAGACTACAACAAAAGACACCAACAGCTGAGAAAATTAATTAATTGGCAGAGAGATAGTGAAACACAAACATACATATATGATTGTACTGCAATCGTAAATGTTGATAACTGAGAAAGTAAACCAGAACCGCACAGGCAGACATAGAAAACCAATCTTTTCCAAGGTTTGCAATTACAGTAATTTAGCATCTGGCTTTAATAGCTGAACTTGTTTAATCTTTGGATTTGAAAACCAAAGATTGTTGTTTCGAGACTCGAGTACGCTAACATATTTGGCATATATAATTTAGTACCATCGTAGTGCCTAAAACTTGCTGCATATAAAGCAGATCAGAAGCACTACTTGATACGTTTTAAAACGAAAACAAAATTAAACATATATAAGTTGCTACATAAGCTCTCGGAATAGCCGGGGCAGCCAGAAAGGCGATGGGAAGGAGCTGCTTTTGTGCAAAGTACATGCACTGGTAGCATCATGACACAACAGTAAATGCATAGACAAAAGGCCAAGAAGTCAACATGTTTTTGATTGAAGCAGCCCAAGTAAAACAGAAAGGCGCTGCGAAGGTATTGGTCCCGTATATAACTTGCGTGAAATTAGCAACAGAAAATGTCCTAAATGAGGACGAAGTACTATCGCGTAGGAAAAAAGATATGCAAAATATAATGTGGTCTCCCCTGGGGATAGAAAGAGGTTTAGCTACTATTGTGGGAATTTTGCTAAAATGTATGGCAAAAACTCAAAGATATGTTTTTCTCACACATGTTTAATGATTTAGTAATAAACTATATTGAAATTTTGTTAGTTAAATAAATCAGATATGAAGACTTCAAAACTTGATCCACCGACTCCAAAACTTGATAGGAAAACATTTAATACGATTACAAGGTGTAAAGAAATGGGACTATGAACTAAGACGTATGAATAAACAAAAAATGTGAACAGAATCAACACGAAAAAGCTTGGATATTCTTTCAAGAGAATGTAAACAAATACAGATTTTACGGTGGCAACAATGAAGGTTTGTATGAATTTTTAAATAACACTGAACCATGCCTGAAACAAGTACTAATTCGGAAAATCCGTCAATTTGGTTCTATAAAAGTTCAGCTTGACTTACTATCAGACCTATGAAACAGTAAACATAGGATGCAGAGAAGGTTGAATACAGGGAATTTGATCACAACACAAGACCAATTAACATAATGAACAGAGGTGAAATGAATTGGGTGATCACATGGATAGATCATCAAAATATAATTTGGTTCGATACAGTCATTGGTTAAGAAGATGCCCCATAACATTACAGTGCATCAAAAAACTTAACTTGAATATAGTCGAAGACAAATACATTATGCCAGTCAGAGTGACAGAAAAAGAACAAGATAATCATGTTGATTCTATTTGATGCTATGGAAAATACCATTACGTTGCCATAACATATTTTTTCAGATTGGTGTCATCACGAGTGTGCAAACATTATGTGTAGTATATCTGTAAAAAATGCTTGAATTTTTTCAATGTATCAGAAACGTTATCAGATCACAAAAGGCCATCTTACGACGTACACAACATGATAGATATAATGCCTGAAAAAGGTCAAGTTGTCAAATTTAAAAACTAACATCGTTAATTGAAAGTTCCTTGTGTCGTTTATTGCGATTTCTTAAAAGTAGTATCATACTGTTCCTCTAAGAGCTACTCACCACAAAATTGTAATGATGTTACAAATCAAACTAATACATCCTGGATGTTAAAATCATCTAAGCAAATTCCACCATGTTTCTGTATGTACGTCAATTCAATTCACACGTGTTACAGGTCAATACTTTACAGAGGTGCTTATTGCATACAGGTGTTTTATAATTGTCTGGGTAGGATAGCGAGACTAGTCTACACAGAACTGAAAAATGCAAAACCTATGGTATCCACAGATGAAGATGAGAAACATTTTAACTCAACAAGTACATTCCATATCTGTAAGAGAGAAATACTTAAATACAAAAGTGCGTGATCATGATCACTTAACTTAACAGCCAAGTACAGAGGTCCAATTCATACAGAATGTAATTTGAATTTCAGCTACCCAAAATACATCACACTATTTATGACAACTTGTCTGGTTATGATAGTTATCAGTTCATCAACACGCTTGTGAAATATGATCCAGATGATGAGGCAAAAATCACACCCAACAACGATGACAAGTTCGTGGAGACAATGAAACATATTAGAAACATGCAACCTTCATATTTTGATAAAGAATATATACCCATATGAACACATATATGGCATTGAACGATTAAATAAAATGTGGTAACCTGGCTCCACTGTAATAATGTGTTTGGTCAAGATTGTAGTTTGCTATACATGCATTTCCGAAGTCCTCTAAAATGTCACATAGCATCACTAAATAATCATGAAAGTCACATAGGGTGATCAATTTGAAGTGTACATACTATCGTTCGAATCCTTCAGACTTGAATAAAACTTTTCTTTTCATGAAACACCTGGCCAAAATCACTGAGAACCAAGGAATCAGAGACTCTGGTGTGTATGTTACTTTCATCAAAGATTACGTCAATGCAAATACAAAATCAAAAGTCAAAAAGTCTGGCGATGAAATGAGTGGAGATCTTATCATGAGCAGAAACCGAATTCGACGGATGCAAGAGACCATGGACGATATTGATGCTACAATGAAACAATACGTGGATGGAAAAGCCTCTCGGACACTGCCTAACTTACCTAAAACTGGCTGGAATTCTGTCCTGCTAAGTGATCCACGTACTGGCATACATTGGGAGCCTTATATTAAGGTCGTGTCCGGCAACGCTAAATTAACACACAAAATTATGAGATATCCTGTTGTGGATTGAATCTTACTCAGCCACGAGCAGCAATAACCTCTGGAGTATACGAGGTAGGGTCTGTAATAATTCCGGGGTTGTTTAGGGATGGGCTTGAGACTTAATGCTAATAGAAACGGATATTATTTCTTCATCGTGTACACGTCCACCAACATATGGAGTTCTATCAGTATTTAATAATTAGGTGAACTACCTAAAACAGAAGTTCCCATGAGCTCAGTCAAAGATTTCAAGAACAACAAAATATTAGAAGTTAGAAACTCTTTATTTAAGGCAGATGCCAATGATAAGTCATTGTGAACTTTTTCAACTGCAGCCTCGTATAGAATGAACGCCATGGAAAGAATAGTGATACAAGGGCTTTTTGAGGAAGAAGCGCTATTAACCATCTTTGGTATTTGTATTTGAAGACCGCTAATCTTGTATACGTGGCGGACGCGTCGCTTGAAGAATATGTTCCGGGCGATGATGGAGCAGAATCGGAAGACAGTGTGTTGGATCAGCTGGAAGATCATGCCAACATTGACGACTATTTTGTTCCACTTGTCGATGAATATCTGCATGAGAACCGGGTTAACAGACCCTCATATACAATCAAATATAACCACGCTGAGGATCAGATAGAAATCGACAGTTGGGACCACCCCGGTGTACCAATACCCAATCGAAGCCAAGTTGCAATCATCACATCAGAACGAGAAAACGCCCAGTCGCTGACTACATCGTCGAGAGTAGAAACATCCAGGGATTGTTTCTACAACGATGAACTTGAATTCACCGACTAACCCACCGCGATAAAATTCCCCGTCAATTATATCGAACCATCAACGGAAACTCAACCGGCCAAAGCAAAACCCAGACTAATATTCACCAAAGATGCGCCTGTCTGTGTAACAGTTCTTGGATAAAAACGAGTGCGACCGTTGACGACATCAATCAGGGTGTAATCCATGTAATTCTATGTAAACCTAAAAGCATGCAAACAATTGCCTGAGACATAAACATTCCCCAGGAAAATATTTTATACGATTGCATGGCAGTTGTAACAGTGAAGAAAAATACTTGGTTGAAAGTGCGTGTGTGTGTTGCTCCCGGCCGCAATGCGTCTGAACAAGGTCTGCCTGTCGAGCAATTGTACTTCGCGGTGACGTTATTAATAAAAGAGCCATGATGGACCTTCAAAGTTAGCGAAGCGGAACAACATCTACTAAATGAAATCACCAAAAGGACCATAGTGCTCGCGAAATATAAACATTTGTATGTTGTCGTAGATGCTATTTGCAGAATCACCGCCGCGACCATCGTTGGCCTTGGAGTTGCCGGAATTGCGACTACTGCAATCATCATAGGTACACCAGTCGGATTTGCTGTCGGAGCTATATCGATAGCAACTGGAATGACCGGTAGCGCTGGTAAAATAATTTCGTTACGGCTACACAAAAGATTACGTGTGTAATCTCGAATTCTCGCGCCATGCTAAAGCACAATTTCCAAGCTGTATTCGCTGGCCATCCAAGATAAAACCATTGCCACGGCGGAGTTTGAGACGGTGTTGGCGAAAATGGAAAACTTCCGACGACTCCGCGCACAGATAAAGTCATCCGGTACGTCTTTGGAAAACTCCGCTACCACAACTGAGTAAGTTTCTTTAAAACGTTGAAAAGTATATAAAATGCCAAATAGACAATCAGGACTCGCGCCGCAAATTTTTACGGAAATATAAAGCCTGCATGGCTCTGTTCCTGCAAAAGCAGTCAAAGAACGATATGGAATCAGCTCAACCAGCATATATCAGATAGGGAATGCTCTCAAAGATTGCCCAGAAGTAAAACAATCTGGTATCAACGCGAAAGATCTACAGTCCATAACTGACAATATTCAGTCAGCGATGGCTGGATTCCATAATGTGGAAGAAAAAATATCATCACTGGACAGAAAAATCTCTGAAACCTAAAACAATATTATAATGCCATAAAATGAGCTCTTAATGCTTGCCATGCTTTCAGCAGTAACTGGACACTTTGCTGTAAAAATGTATGGAATAATAATGGTCAAAAGGAAGCAAACGGTTGACAAGAGACTTGATAGATAAAGCCGAGGAAGAAATCCAGGAAAAACTGGAAATAATATAAAGCAAAACGCAATCGATAACAGCACTAGTTTCCAGTGAGATGCGCCGAGAGGGTTTGTCTCGCGGGAGGCTCGTACGCGTGCTTGTTGCGTACGGTCTATTTCCACCACACCGTCATCTCACCACATTTACAATGCTTAGAGCTGCCCCCATTCACATTAACTTCATTGGGCTACATTGAGGGATATCAACGAAAAAATCTATAAGGTCAAATTCAAAATTGTACCAACAAGCAATTCCTGACGCAGTCATAATACCGAACCGCATGCATGCAATTGACATCCATTCACCGGCTGTTCGCGCGATGTTGGGCTAGTGTCATCTCTTTCAAAATGAAACTGTAGCTGCTTACTGGCTTTGACAAGACACGTTGTAATGTCTGCTATTGCTTTTGATTGATCCAGTTGATACAAATAAAGTTTTCTTCCTATTTTGATTATAATTCTACTTTCTAATTCTACAGAAATCAGACTTAAGCATCTTCTTACACAAATCAGCAATTATTCACGTTTGCAATTTGATACAGACCATAGCATTTGAACACCTGAAGCTGTATAGCCTGCCCATTATTCAATAGCATCATTCTGTCAGGTATTGCAATGTCCTCACTATTTCGACTTAGATTTGAAATGTTAGAGGCATGGATACGGCATAATTGATATGCATGCACTTTTGACGCTTATCAAAGCTTGTGTCTGTTTGTGGGATGAAGAAGCATACTTGCAATGTACATTTTGATGACAAATTGCACTCACTTAAATATTTGAGTCTGCTTAGCAACGCCCTGATTTAGCCCATTCGCAGAAAGAATAAAGCGACAAAACTTCTTTTCGGTTTTATTTGAATTCCTTAGAGTCCGACCTTCTCTTTTTTTCAAAGGATCCTATTCATTCTGAATTTTATAGATGCTCCTGAATGGGGATAGGGAATCGACTTTTCGGTCTGGCACGGTGGCTGTCAATCAACTATCGGCAAACAGATATTGCAATGACCTGCTGGCCAATCTATTCACCCAATTATCTAGGTGTGAATCCCCACGTTTTTGGGCTGGTTAAGAGATCAGACAGGAGCCCAATGAGGCACCTATGTAACTTTTAATATGTAACATATACAGTTTTAAACCGTTATTACTCTAATATGTTGTGTCCGGTTTTCATGAAATTTTCACAACATATCGAAAACTCCTATATCAGTCACCATGATATTTTCTTAAACGAGTAAAACACTAATGTAAAAGAATTAGTTATGTTAATAAGTAGGTGGAGCATTCTCCGTTCTTTTATGACGTAAATTGATATTCCAAAGTAATTAATACAAGGTGGGTCATAAATATTGAAATTTGAAGCGCCCTGGAACCCGATGAGAATATAAAAAAGTCTGTGTGTAATTGGTAGAATTAGTTAAGTTTTATCGATAACAGGTTAATTAAAAGCTGTGACACCGGTGTAAGACAGCCAAGCAATTACAAGCACAAAATGAATAGCACTATCGGTAACGACAGTAGAAGCAGTAGTTGTGATAGTAGTATTTGAAGTAGTAGTAGTAGTAATGTTGGTAGTGGTTATTGTGTGGCGATGTTAATAGAAATAGTAGCAGTAGTAATAGTAGTAGAAGCGGTGTTGGTGGAAGTGATAGTAGTAGTAGTCATGGCAGTTCAGTAGTGGTAGTAGTAGAAGTAGTGATGGTGGTTATTGTGTTGTTAGTAGTAATAGTAGTAGTAGTAGTAGTGCTAGTAGTCTGTGGAAGGATATAGTTTGTCAGTGACAACTGTTTGGTTTTAGAGTAACAGTAGCAAACCCTTTACGCTAACTTTTGATGTTGCCTGTATACTCTAAATGATATTTCTTCAATTTTTTAAAAGTATTTTGGGATAAACTCCTTAAGGTGGCGCTCTCCAGTTTCGTACTTTGCATAGGGTTAGATTTTTAAAGAAAAAGAATTACCCAGGTTTTCCTCACTGGCTGTCCTGGCTATTTAAAAAAGACCTTGTATATCTTAGGTATTGTTAAAAGAACTTTGAATTCCCTTTATTTTGGTGTATGATTGATGGGTGAAATTTGGGTTATAGAGTATACAGCTTGGTCTTACTTAAGATGTGCACCTCTCAAAAAACTGCTAGCTCCGCTTGGTCATTTTCACTTCCTGTACTTCAAAGGTAAATATTAAAAAAAAGAGCAGATAACTTTTTTTACTTTTTGGATATTTTTTAATTCATTCATAGTACTTTCAGAGGCTGGTATTGTCTGCTCTGGCAAAATTCGTTTCCCTATTTTAATAACTGCTGAAAATAGTGAACTTTTGACTAAATCAGATCGATTTTTCGAGTACTTTGGAGCGGCCATTTTGTCCGCTGTGTGCTTAGATCATGTCCAGTTTTCACAAGTACAATATGTAAAGAAATTTCAGCCACAGTACATGAAAGTAACATAGAGGTATGCCAACATTCTCTCCATTGTGCATGTTGCAAATGCAAAATACTTCATCTTACACCTGTCACTCACTCAGAAGCATGTATTATCTGTAGAGCGCCCCCTAATGTATTCTATTTTATTTCATTATTCTCAAGCTAATTCTTTTTTCCCTCATGATCTCCAGGGCGACCACACATATTTAGCAAAACTCCGCATTTATTACAGACGATCTGCATTTACAGGAAATCAGTAGGACAGTATAGGATAATAGCACAAAAACCTAATATTCCTATCATTTTCAGGGTTTTTTTCAGTAATTAATTTCTCAGGTCGTTTTACTTTTAATTACCGGATACATTCTACCACAATGTTTTTTTACTATACCAACTTGTTTAACAGGAATAACCTAAAGCGTTTACCATGTCGGCAAACAATTGTACAATGTGTACGTTGACATTTGAAGTCTGCAAACTGCGCTGGTCTGTATGCGGACGTTATATTTCTTCTGTCTTCTGCATTCTTCTTCCACTAGATATTTGGAAGACGCAGACGAGTTCTGAAAAGAGAAGTCAAATTTAACAACCGAAGTAGCCGCTTTATATAGACTTGCTAATGGACTGGGGATTGAACCTGGTGCTCCTGCACAGGAATCCAGCACCCTAACCCCTGAGCTACTGGTTAAACAAGACTGGATGACGTCACGTTTCACGTACATATAGACTTTTTCAACGGCTGATTGAGTCACACTTCGTCACACTTCATGCATCGGCGTCTGTTAGAAAGTGGTGTTTAATTATTTTCTGTAAAGTTTTCAACATAATTTTAGCTTCAGTATTTACAGAAAATATGTCTAGAAACATTTTGAGACAAAGAATTATCTTGGTTGTTGCACTTCTACAAAAAGTTTTACCAAAGCAACTTCTGTCGCTAACAGATATCAATGAAGCATTTTAGCATTTTCCACACTGAGGGTGACCTCCCCTAACAGCTCAGATAACCCCACTGCTAACCTGATAACAGTCGTCGATATATGTTTGCTTTGCCAATATATTATTTTCTTTTTAGTCCCCCGCTGATAATTCGTCGAAAATTGATCATCATTAATTAATGGCACCCTGTTGAGACTGTGGCGATATCGACGCATAGGGGCATGCGAGGTGTTTTCCGTCATTATTACTCCTATTAATAGCCACTTTACACATGACGTTGACGTTATCCAAAATGAGGCAAGGATGCGGTCTATTTCGGGACAACCTGATCAGAGCTATCGAACGTGAAATTACTCCATGTAATCCGAGTAGTAAAGCAGAGGGTGCTGCGCTCAATTTTTCGCATGTTCCCAGGCCGTCAATCAAAAACTTTAACAAAATTGACCGGACTGTCACCCAGAAATCTGTTGGAACCTTGTAGAAAGTCTTTCTTTCGATTTAACAACTTTGGAAAGAATTTATCAAAAATAACGGATAAAGCATAAACTGTAATGCTTAAGCTAGCAGATCTAGCAAATTGATCGATCTTTTCTTCAAACATTCATCGTTAAAATAACAGAAATGACGTTTCAAAACAATGATGACGCCAGTGTGTGTCTGTGTGTGTGTGTGTGTCTATATATGACCATATAAAAAATAGCACGGTTTGACCCGTGCCAACGTTTGCATGATCACTTTGGAATGAATTTGGCTAAGTCTGTTCACTCATGCTATGACAAATCTATGCATATTGTAATCCGTGTATGATACTAATATTATGTTACCAAAATATATAACAAAACCCGTGAAGATATTCCGGAAGTTTAAAATAAGCTCTTGCTACGTAGCTCGAAATGACCTGGGCATTACATTCGGATATCATATTAAATCGATATGACGTCGTTGCAGAAGACTTTAGTGGTCCTTCACAAATAGTGAGATTCCCCATAGTTTTCCATATTTTGAAGCAATCCATATCAATTGCAAACCGTGTGAATGAACGTAAATATTCCTCTTGTGTTTTGATATTGTGATTGCAAATCAGGCATTGCTTAATCGTGTTATTGTAACTGTGCTTCTCATTTTCTCTCAATAGGGCGGACCTCTCCCTACATTTTTCAACGCCCAGTTCTATCTCCATACACTACATATGACTGGATCGCACCACAATAAAGGACACTTGGACAAAGGTATTATCCGTTTCACTGACAGAATTAAATGGCAAATCCATAATACAACTAGGTTATGATACAGAAATTTTCCCTTTCAAAGAATATTTGTCATTTTGAGTTTCCGTAATGCTTATAAATACTGATACCCCGATAGTTAATCGAAAACTTGTTTTTTAATATTTGTTTGGTGAATAGTGAAGCTAAATTGGATACAATTCACACATACATCTGTTTTTCAACAGCAATTGATGAAGAAAGGTAAGATTTATAAAGAAAAAGTAAAAGAAAATTTTCGAGCCAGCATATGATGTCAAATCACTTAAAATTTAAAAATAAATACAATCACTAGGAAAGGTAGTCTTGAAGCAGCCTACCTATTGTAGTGGTATAATAAGCCAAGGTGATGGTGGTGGTGGTGTTAGTAGTAGCTGTAGTAGCAAATCTTTTAGTGGTGGTTAAATGTGAGTAGTAACAATTATCGTAGTAGTAGTAGAAGTAGTATTAGTCCGATAAATCAGCCCCCAAATTTGTGTTCGTATGTTGTTGGTTTAGGGCCTGATGTCGCTTATTCATAAAACATTGTAATTGCTGCAGACAGATTTGTCCGCAACACATCAATGCTCATGTCAACCGTTTTTAGACACTTACCGTTTTTAGTCGCGGCTCTTGAGTTACGTTCGGTTAAAGAGGTCTTTCGGCGATCTCTACAGCATATTTTCCAATCAAATCCAATGTTTGACAACTTGTGAATCCACTTCGAATGGCATAACCCCACCTTCCATCGCCATTGCGAATTATCGGGCTACATAGGCAGATAATCAGCTGTTCGATCAATACAGAACGATCAATCAGATGCGACCTTCTGTTCCGTGTGCAAATACATATTTTCTTTACGTTTTTTTATTTGTAATTGTCCTTCGTTTGTGTCGTCTGCCTTGAAGGAAGGATCCATTCGTAGGTCTCGAAAGCACTTTGCACTTTTTCTCTGACTTGCTGCACCGTGCTCTGCCATCTTTGTTTCTTTCGGCACCAGCGCTCTAATCCACTGACCATGCTCTCAGTCTATCATGAACAATTTCTGACACGTAGCTACGCAATGAGATTCAGGGACATTCAATGAGATTCAGGGACATCAAATTTTGATCTAGTTCACCATTTAATCTATGAATGTCCTCGCGTGCATTAGAGAAGGGATCCGTAGGCATCGAAATCACTTAGCACGTTTCTCTGACTTGCTGCACCGTGCTGGAATCGAACAGCAAGCAATAGCACCCATCCTCTAGCTTTCAGTACCAGCGGTCTCGCATGCACTGCCATTCTTTTTTCTTGTACAGTTTTACCTTGACTAAACTGTTCTCATGAAGATCCGGTGCATATGGTTAAATCTGGAAATCGTTCCAAGCTGGAATCGAACTTGCGCAGCATGTAGTAGCACCCCTCATCTAGCTTTCATCACCAGCGCTCTAATCCACTGACCATGCTCTCAGTCTATCACAAACAATTTCTGATACGTAGCTACACAATGCGATTCAGGGACATCAAATTTTGATCTAGTTCACCATTTAATCTACGAATGTCCTAGCCTGAAACTAGAGATCCGAAACGAAGTATTGTGAAGTTTTTTCCACATGCTATTGCTGAATTTGTCTGCACTTACAACAACAGGATTACTACAAAATTAGTGTAAACTTGCCTATTCAACTACATGAAATCATATTGTTCATACAACAATTACAAGATTATGCTGTGCACGCAAAAGATACAAACTTTATTCTGTTCATATAGCAGAGATGAAATTATGAAATTATGGTGTTCTCAAAACAGACATGAAAATACAGTATGGCACATGAATAGTGCTGAAAATCAAGGAATGAATCCAAATCGACATTCCTTTCAGAAAAACCCCGACGTAGTCTCTCTCCTATGCAGGCGAAGGCTGCAATAAGTCATCAAAACGTTGATCCATCAGACAACGCGATTCTGAATTGCATCAAGCTAACTATCGACAACGGGTTACACAATCATCATTTCTTGGCCAACAAGTCATCACAACGTTCATCCATGAGATCATGCGATTCGGAATTGCTTCAAGCTAACTATCAACAAACAGGTTACACCTTCAATGTTTAGTGAGTATTATTTTAAATACAAATGTGCGTAGACATTGTAAAGATTATTAATTAAATTTGTATGCTGTATTACTCAAATGCTGTGTATGAAAATCATTACAAAATCGCTATGCATTCAGAATGGCTACAACTTGAAATGACGATGAACTTAAAATTGTAGCGAATGTTAATTTTAATGTTGGACAATTTTGAGGGGGCGGGGCGCCGTCTCGATTTTTTTTATGTAACCGGGGCGTAGATGGGGGGGGGGGTACTTTTCTCTGTCGCAAATTAGGGGCTCCACTAAAGAACATTGCCCTCGGGCGTCTCGGTAGGGGCGCCACTAAAGTGAATTGCCCTTGGGCGCCTCGAACACTAGTGCTGCCACTGTTGCTATGAGAGACTACGACTGCTGGAGGTTAGGGAATGGGTCGGGAGTGGAGGCATTAACCTGCAAATGGAATGGAAATTACATTCTTTAATATTAATACATTTTGTAAGGCATTTTAGTGCACACATATAATCTTTTTCGGGCTCTGAGTTTTACCTGATTCAAAGTGTAAAATCACATAAAAGAGTTCTGCACTTTACTTTGATCCTTGATGTAAATCCATACAATATATTAATACAGTTTGAATGAAGGATTACGTCAGTTATGTTTTCTAAAGCGTGCAAGAGGCAAAACATTTTCCTTAAGAAAAAAATATGGTTTAATTTAATTTATATTGTCTTTTATTCCATGAATTGTTATCGCTGCGCTTTCAAAGAAGAGCGAGGATATTGTGATACTGTCTGTGCGTATGTACTGGCGTACGTGTGTAATGTCCCTCAACTTCTCAGCACCGTTAAAGTTAAACACATGACACTTGGCTTAATCATAGTCCTGTCGGTGTCTATTGTGTCAACACTTTTTGAAGTTTGATCCTGTCCTGGTGCTAAGGTATAGAGATAATCTTCCGTAAATTTCAATTAATTTCAGAGTTGTTTGTCTCTCATATCTGACAGTTGGCTTGTGTATTCATTGATCCAAGTGTCAACATGCTGATATGTCGGACTGGGTCATGCCCTGGGTCTTTCACACCCAAGGGACTTAACCACTGCATCATACCTTGGAAACTAATGCGATTCCCACCCTATACCAAGATATACATTTACTGGGCATGAAAAGAACAAATTCAAAGATGCAACTGAGATTGACCCCACGGTCCAACCCTACCTAAAGGGACTAAGATCCAAGATCATAGCTTTGAAACTAACGAGATCGTTACTCTATAACTGTACATACACTTATTGGGCATGAAAAGACAAGTTTATAGATGCAAGTGACATTGTCGCCTGGGTCGATCCTTACCTACCATGGGATCAAGTCGCAGGGTCATAGCTTGGAAACTATTGAGATTCCAACCATACAATAATGTACGCATTTACTGAGCATGATAAGACACATATGCACACTCAAATAACATTTGCCCTTCAGACCTTTCTTACTCTCAGGGACCAACACAAGAGGCTCAAACTTCGAGATGGAGGTCAAAACGGAGAACACAGAATTCTGGTTCTAAAATTGGTTTTTAAAATCACAAATTGATTTTGCCAAACGTGCACATTAACATACTAGTACCTATCTTCTTTTTTATTCATCTGCTACACACACACACACACACACGCGCGCGCGCTTGTGTGTTTGTATGTGTGTGTTCCGCGCCAGCAAAGCAGGACACGTACCCGTGAAATGTAGCTGATGATCCAGTCACGAAAGTTTAGATTTTTTTGAAGATTCAGAAAATTCAACTGTTTTTATAAGTTTGTTACTATTTCCAACAATAAAGGGCCGTGGTCTTTTTGCAGTATTAATTGCAACAGAAACATACTCAAACACGCAAAGATTTTATCTTTGTCGTTATTTAAGTCGGCCCAATGCTTGGACAGACCTTACTTCGACATCGAAAGTTCACTTTTCGCGACAGATCAAACTTGGAAATAAAGTAAAAGTACGTACCACCAGAAAGCATTCAATCAATTATGTTTTGTTAGGTCAGACAAAACACTTGACGATTTCTGCCTTGAACTGTAGATGAACTCGGAATGATGTGTTTTTCCTACCATTTTCTTTACAATATCCTCCATGTGCTGTAGATAATGACTGATAACAATACACACGCAGAGACGGTGTCTGGGGCATTAGCAATGAATTCCGGAAATCTGATCTTGATAAATAGTCGAGAGGACAGAGCACCATTACATCTACTTGATCAATAAACGTAATTAAATTGTGTTAGTGGACAAAACACAAATTAAATCCATCAATCATCATCAAAACAATCTGACAGACTGTTGAGATATTTGTATGACCTTAAGAAATTAAACTAAAATAAGCTTTAAAAAATTAATAATTTCATTCATTCAACTGTTTAAGATATTCTAATATTCAGTGAATTCTCTCTCTCTCTCTCTCTCTCTCTCTCTCTCTCTCTCTCTCTCTCTCTCTCTCTCTCTCCATGTTTCGTAAAGTATATTCATAGAACAATGACATAATAAATAATAATGCGACACAATAATTTATCATTATGAATATCTGGTAACAGGATATTTTAACTGCAACACTACTTGTAATGTCTGGCTTAAAATTAGTTAGGAAGCATTCCTACTTGACTTACAATCCATAATCATGAGGAAGGAAAGACCGTTTCAAGTCGATCGTATTTTTTTTAAATTTATTTATTTATTTATTTATGTATTTATGTATTTATTTATTTTTTTTTGAGAGAGAGAGAGAGAGAGAGAGAGATAGGAAAAAGCATACTTGAATTTAGAAAGCGTGAATATATTATGTGTTAAGATTCGGTATTTGATAGTCCTAGTTGAGCAAAGAAGACAGAGATAGAGGAATAAAACAGATAAGTAAATATACTATTGGTTTCGATAAATAATGTGAAATATTCTGAGCATATTAGCCAAAGTCAAATAGCACTTATGAATCATAGGGATTTGTTTTTCCTTTCTTCTGTTCCTTTTATGTCCTTTTGAACTTAAATCACACAAAGTTAATGTTGGATAGGTCGAAAACAGAATGAAGACTATAACAGCCATTATAAATGTGTGTTACGCTTTCAAAGTATGAAACGTGTAATACGAAGATATTTCCTTGAAAATATAAAATAAAAAATGAAACTAACTTTTTTACAAAAATTGATTTTTTTAATTTGCTGACTTACAATTTAATAGAAAAAGGCTCCATATGTTTTTTTCGTCAAATTACCTTCTGTATTAGTGGTTCCAATCACAAACGGATAATTACTTTTTAATATCTGTTTTACTGTATAGATGCCATCATGCCATTATTCAATTTGTATTGTCCCTGACACATACAGAGATGCGAAGGTTGTGGCTCTGGGTTCACCTTTTTACACAATTTACTGAATTGTAAAGAGATAAAAAAATTAAATCATCCCTTAGAGACACAAAAGTATTAAATAAATAAATAAATACATAAGGAAAAGAATATGTAAGTCTAGCTTTTCTTAAATTATTTTGTACATATTTTAATGTGAAAATGGTTGAAGTGGATGACTTGAAATTGCGTTGAATTTCCATGTTCGAAAGAAACCATCCAAACTTTATCTTTTAAAACAAATCACATATAATGCCGTGTACAGTTTCAACAAGCATATAGTTAGCAATTTTAAAAACAAACATTAATTAAATATACCATTCATAATACAGCTGTTGCATGGATTTAACACAGGAGAGAGAGAGAGAGAGAGAGAGAGAGAGAGAGAGAGAGAGAGAGAGAGAGAGAGAGAGAGAGAGAGAGAGAGAGAGAGAGAGAGAGAGAGAGAGAGTAAACATTATTTTCTGATACAAGGTCGTAACAAATTTGCATGATCACAGCATTCTCAAAGAACAACGCACTCTTATGAAATACATGCCTTCTTTGATAAGATGTATTTCATTCATTTTTGTATGAATTAGTTTCACATGTTACAGGATATCGATGGATTAAAACATCTTTTGAAGCGACCGTTGCCTGAAAATGTTAAACTTACTAGTCCCGTATTTGACTTTTTGATATATGAAGCTACCAATGCCTACCAAAAAAAAAAAAAAAAAAAAAATGTCAACGTTTTTGATGAACAGGGCATTATCTTCATATAAACCAGTCTTTGTTTATTTCTTCAATTTATTTCATATGACCCAGTCTATGTTTATTGACCTGGAATATTAATCAGGAGATGGCGGCCTTAACTGCGTTACTACTCAGACTATATCCCAACTGTGAAGCTGTGACAATCATTAAATCCCTGTGACCTCACCAATGCGAACGTGCCGCAGTCTATTAAAGACGCCTCGCGGACATGCGACACATTTTACAGTAAAAAATATGTGTACAGTTCGAACAATTTCGCTGTACAAAAGAACGATAAAAATCTCTATTCTTGTCACGTTTCTATCCGCGTGTGGGAGAGAACGATCTACTTAATCAAGGAATGGTAATCAACTTCTAAAAAGAAAGGCCTGTTAATTGGAAGCAATAATGAACATGAGTGTACGTCTTTCATAAATAATTAAAGACTGTAGTGCGGCGTATTGATGGAAAGAAAAGACGAACGTTTTCCTAATAGTGATAAAGTCGGGAAATCCCCTCTCCCTGTTATATGAGATCACCCCCCAAAAAACTTATTTCCTGACAATAAATACGGACAAAACAAAGGTCAGGAAGCAAGAAAGAAAAACTAAATGTTCATTCAATTTTGCCTCAGACTTGGAAACTTGGAGAGAATTAGTTTTCATTGGATCAAAATCGAAACATTTTGGCACAGTCTGAGTTAGTTGTAGAGTTCGATTCATATTTTCAAGTCCGGTCTGCAAATGAATTCCCTAGTATTCTAGCCACCTTTACTGTCGTCGGTAAGCCCGACTAGCAACCTCACCATCCTACGTCATGAGCATACACAATATTTGTGCTTTTTGTCAGTGGCTTTGTAAATCACATCCGCTCACCATCCTACGTCCGGGTATTTACAATCTGGATCACTTTCAGCTTTTCTGGATTAGCCGAAGTAAAATGTCAGCCAAATCAAAGCCATCTTGAGATATGTTTTGCTCTCATTTTGTCAAAACCATTACAGCGTACCAAAGATACTAAAGTAGTAGCTATTTATCTCAGTTGGTATTCTTGTCTGAGCAACTCTGATTTTTTCAAACACTTTGACCAGTTGTTTGAATAGACTTAGATTTAAGCTAATGCAGTAAAGCTCGAAGGGATCTTGATTCCAAATGCCCGTGACGTAGAATGGTGCGATTTAAGGGTCACACTGGCCCACCGGGACACCAGAAGATTTTCCGACGGCCAATGTATTTATTTATATATATATTTTTTAAAAAAGTTTTACTGGTGTTCTGTTGTCCGTCGGCGGTCAGTGCGTTAGCACACGTTTGTTACCGCTATTCCTCTTACAATACTTGGAAAATTGCCATGAAACGTTACACATACATTCATCCCATGGTCTAGTTGGTCCTAGATGAAAATGGTGCTCCTCGTACATCCAATATGGCCACCAAAGCGGCCATCTTGAAAATCTTGTTATCGCTACTCCTCCTAAATGGACGGTCATATCAACATAAGGTTTTATCTAAAAGACTTCTTATGATGTCTAGTTGATCCTAAATGAATATGGTGCTGATATGATGTCTAATATGGCCGTCATGGCAGTCATATAGAAAATCTTGTTATCGTTACTCCTCCTGAATGGATGGTCATATCAACATGGAGTTTTCACTAAAAGACATGAGGTCTAGTTAGTTCTACGTAAAATTGGTGCTGATCTGGAGACCTATATGGTCGCCATCGTGACCATCTTGAAAATCTTGTTATCGCAAATCCTCCTAGATGGATGGTCATATCAACATGAGGTTTTCACTAAAAGACTTCTTATGATGTCCACTTGGTTCCAAATGAAAATGGTGCCGATTTGACATGCAATATGGCCGCCACAGCAGCCATATTACTTCCAATCTCGACTCGTCCTTTGTATACTAACTTCCAATATCAACTCGTCCTTTGTATACTAACTTCCAATATCAACTCTTCCTTTGTATACTAACTTCCAATCTCAACTCGTCCTTTGTTATTCTGCGTATAGTCCGTTTTCAAAAACACACGGCATGGATAAAAAAATCTGTTTCTTATAAGATGTTACTATTTCAGTGCAATATTTACACCCCTGAAGTCTTCCATATACCATAAATCAGATTGCATTGTTGCTGTTGCTGATGTCTATGTGGAGACGGAGAGAGAATGTGTGTATAAAAATGAGCACACATGCAGACCACTCTCAATCATACATATTCCAAGGTATGAAGTCCTATCTTAAACTGTTTATGGGGAAGTTTCGCGATAAACGCACGCACGGGCAGGATTATATAATTCCCGCCTTATTTCTTTAAAGCACGGGGATGGTAAAATATAATTGAATAGTCCTTTGAGACTGCAGTGATGAGAGTATGGGCTTATGCTAACATTGATATATGAAACTGAATTGTCTCCTTTATACACCAAATACCTCTGGCTGGATAGTTTCTTTTCTTTCCTTTTCTTTAATTTTAGAAGTTCAGAAGAATCTGGGGTCTAAATTAGTTTTACCCACTAATTTCGACGGAGAAAAGTGCATGACACGATCTAGGAATTGACAACTCATTGTTGTGTGACGTCATTGCCCTGACAGTTCCATTTCCTTGATAGTTCTGTCTCGTGCTCTTGGGCATAAATCTGCCATATTGGACAAGAATCGATAGCTGGTGTTCTCTATGTAACGTATAAATTGCGATGTGAAGACATGAGACTTTTCAATTTCCCCTTCACTAGAGGGGAATGCAATTTAAGTTTCCGAACTACCAGACCCCGTGCATGGTTGTAAATTAAAAACAGTCATGATTAAAACATGTCCGACAACAGATCCGGTTTCGGTGGCATTGCATACAGAGTGCCGTGTAATAGTTTTGTCTTTCTTTAGTTTATATTTCATTCTTTCTTTCATTCTTTCATTTACAGGAACAAATAATAATAATCTGAGAAGTTGACAGGGAGAAAAAAATTACGTCAAAATTCCGCTTGAAAGAATATACATATAATGACGACAGCACATGATACAAGTTACTAAAAGTCCAAATACACAGTCAGTGACTACAGCACATGATACAAGTTACTAAAAGTCCAAATGCACAGTCAGTGACTACAGCACATGATACAAGTTCCTAAAAGTCCAAATGCACAGTCAGTGACGACAGCACATGATACAAGTTACTAAAAGTCCAAATGCACAGTCAGTGACGACAGCACATGATACAAGTTACTAAAAGTCCAAATGCACAGTCAGTTAAATATGTTAACCTCACTTTCTACTGGGATATTTTCTTAAAACTTAACTTCCTCCATGAACTAAAAAATTTCTTTCTTGGGATGAGAGTGGAGAGTTTTCCATAGATGGTGACTCGAGCAGTGCTTCATTTGGACATTTTTAACAGATTTGCGTTTATGTATAAAGTTTACTTCTTAAACTCTTTTACAAAAATAACATGTGGAATAATAACTACATTCCATCCTTTCTTTCTTGTATACATCTGAGAGAGAGAGAGAGAGACCGACATACAGACAGACAGAGAGACAGAGAGAGAGAGTTTCAAGTCACTATTTTATATCTTGAGCCATCGATTTGAACGGTAAATAAGGTCTTTTTTAAAACAAAATAAATCTGTCTTCGGCAAATGAGAAAAAGAACGGTTTATACAATGTCACCTGGAAAAAAAAATTGTTAAGTGTATAATTCATTTCTCCAGATGAAATATTACATTTGTCACTAAACAATATACCAGGAAGAGAACTTTTAGTCTCGCGCAATTGCAATACAGCATGAGTGAAATTATAAAATAACCTGAGTGACCTTTAAACGTTGCCATGGAAACTAAGTATTCTAGTTCCGACCATGTCGATTAATTTCCTGATGGGTAATTTAAGGAAGGATTTCAATGTTCAAGGTGGATAGATTTCTACATTTTATTACACATGAAGCTGAATTTATTAAGACACGGATGTTGGTTTATGATTTTGTTGAAATTCAAACGGCGATGTTTTCCTTTCATATTTGTATTTCAAAGTGCCCTAACAGGTGCAACACCGATATTGGAATATGCAATCAAATATAGCCAGACTAACTTCAGCGAAAGCGCAGAATTAAAGACGTTGCACTCGAAACCTCCAGACCAAATGTTCCTTTAGATTCCTTCCCCCACGTCTCTCGATTATTTCTGTACTTCATGAATTAGCTATTACATTTTATCGTACAAGTTTAAACAGTCCTGAAGTATTTGAATGTACTGCTATTACCTCCATAATCAGAAAAGAAGCTAGACTTCTAAACATGTAGTAGCCTCCTGTGCAATATATATATATATATATATATATATATATATATATATATATATATATATATATATATATATATATATATATATATATGTGTGTGTGTCTGTGTGTGTGTGTGTGTGTGTGTGTGTGTGTTTGACAAATAATAAAATAATAACCTTTGCAATACATAAGATATTTGCCGATACTCTGCTACGAGTAATTTTATGAGCGATGCAGACAAGTCCAATATTGTATACATTTCTTTAATAGTAAGAAACTCCGCCATAACCAAAGGACTAGGTACTACAACGGTCAAATTTCGCCCAACCACCAAAAGGCGCTAAGTTTTGTACAAAGATTCTTTAGGATGCATTTTGTGCAGAATAATAACAATTTTGTTGAATTCAATCAAATTATGTATGCTGGAGGCATCAAAAGTTTACCTACATAAAATGACGTTACTTCTGGTTCCATGACGTTATCGTGATTTTAATGACGTCATGGATGCAAATTTTAATTTTTCAAGACTTGTTGATTATATATATATATATATATATATATATATATATATATATATATATATATATATATATATATATATATATATATATATATATATATATGCAAATAACGGGGACTGATGGACTTTGACAAAAGACTTCTGCAAATATCAACAAAACATCCATAAGAAAAAATATATATTCACCTTCACTTCGCGTTAATTTTGCTTTTTTTGGAAGAAAAATCATTCTAATTTGCCCCAAAACTTAATTTTTTTAAAAATTGACATCAATCCTATAGAAAATCCTTGAAGTGAAAGATACACTGTGATATAGACATACACTGTGATATAGACATACACGGTGATATAGACATACACGGTGATAAAGACATACACTATGATATAGACATACACTGTGATATAGACATACACTGTGATATAGACATACACTGTGATAGAGACATACACTATGATAAAGACATACTCTGTGATATAGACATACACTGTGATATAGAGATACACTGTTTTAAGAAGGAGTAGGAGAAGAACAGAAATTGTAATTTGTCAATAGCAAACAGATAAATCGGTTATCCGAATAATGAGTCACCTAAGATGTTGTTCATCATGCAAGCGTATCACGATGTTAGCCTAGCACATGCTACTTTATACACAACCAATTCACAATTGACTCGAAAGTTGGCACAATAAAGTGTAGAGTATGTATTTGAGAAAACAAAATTACGATTAAAAACAGTTACTTAAACACAGTGCATGTTACACTCTTTGCAAAACTAGTTTCGTTTTCAAAACATCCATATCACTGAGTGTAATCAATAAATCTTTTTGTCCAGAATGCCAGTAGTTACCTGAAAACATTACTAGCCACAATGGACAATGTGGATGAATTAAAGAGAAAGAAAATCATTTTACAAAGTAATGGTCAACAAAGGACACGCTCGCAATATTATTAGTTTCAAATTGGTTTCGGGTTGGGGGAATGTCGCTTTAACAGATTTTCAAACATTATCTATCATTGCCCCTAAAAACAAACAAATGATGTAACATTTTCACGCGTAATGTATGGTAAGAAGAATATTGACATCAAGTCCCTTGTCGATAACAATTCCAATACAAATGAGCTAACAACATAGCAAATACATGAGTATTTCACCATACAAGTATCGTCACAAAAAATCTAAATGTTGCACATCGTCACTGTATGTTTTAAAGAACTAATTATGTATACATATATAACTAGAACACATACAGTATATAACTTGACTGGAATGTACAACGCAATACTATTAAATTACCGGTACGGTTATTATTCTAAGTTTTAATCAAAATATTAAACAAGTAAATGCATGTTCTCGTAATGACCTATTCCCTAAGAATTTTGTGTCAAATTTACACAGTTCAAAACAGTATGTACTTAGATCTTTCAAAATGATATACATTATTAAAACTTAAGAGAAATCTGACATAACATTGTTGGCTGGGTTTTTTTTATACATGGACTAATTACTTCACAAGCAACTTGTAATTTATTTCAATGATTTATTACTCTTCGATATCAGCTGTATCATCATCATCACCACCGTTATCATCATCATCATCATCATCATCATCATCATCATCACCATCATCATCATCATCATCATCATCATCATCATCATCATCATCATCATCATCATTATTATCATCAATCAACTGAGGTTCAGGAAGGTCTTGCGCATCATTCAAATAAGAATACCACTGTAAATAATGCTCTTATAGAGAAATATTTGTCCAAAATACCAGTATGATACAAATATTTTATAAACCAAGCTGGATTGTCTGTATCGTCATACAATAAATTGTCTGCAAATCAACACCTCCTGGAAATATTTAAACTGTGAACATTTGCCTTAATTTCTAAAGAATATGTGTGTCTGATAAAGTAAAACTGCATTTAATTTCATACTTTACTCATTTATTGTGGCATAATATTTGTAAAATGATAATTACATACCCTGTAAACTGCTGCTGCGATAAAAGTGTCACTGTTGCCATGTACTGTATGATGTTTTGAGAATATGCAGCTGATCCGGTATCAAAATAATTTATAACGACACAAATTCGGTTTATATACATTTCTTGCACATTTTTAAAATAAATTTCGTTTCCTCTAGGAGCTGTAAATTACATGCAATAGACAATTTCAAGTACTGATTTTATATATCGGATTCAACATCGCATCAATACCCGTTGATCAGTAATGCCTGCCATCGAATCAAAAAATTTTCTTTAAAATTACCGTAAAATTAATTTTCAGAGATTGCTACTTATCTAATAATTAAAACGTTTTGAAAATTTCCCGTTGTTTGATGACTGCGGGAATCGTTTAATTTGTATAAATACATTAGTGTCAGATGAAATTTTAACATTTTCCGCATTCTAAACTTCACGCGTGGCTGCCGATAACGTCATCGCACGCGATACATATGAAAAATAAAACGTATTTTTAAAGACAAAGGTATGTCTATACAAAATAAATAAAACAGCTTTTAAAATAAAGAAAATACATTTTGGACATTTTCTGAGGTCATTGCAGAGATCTAGAGTCCCTAGTCCTTTCAAAATGGCGACTGGACTAAACTAAGATCGGTGTTTTGCAAAGGTTATTGCTTGCCATATATTTTTCAAATATATCTTGCATTACATATGTGACAATGACTTCTGCCCTGAGCCCAATACCTTTGCATATGTTGTCCTTTTAGTGAATTTATATGTTTGTCTTTTAGTTTTCGACAAGTCGTTTTTGATTAGCGAGTCTGATCTGACGGTCATTGTGTTGTATCTTGTATGTCTCAGGCCAAGTTCGAAGTTCAAACCACGTTTTGTGGCAGATGTGTGGGAAGCTGGTATCTTCCATATGTTACCTGCATCCTATGTCTTTTCTTTCTTTTTCTCTCTCTAAAATTTGCATAAATCTTGTTTATCAAGAACCTGCCATTGCCAAGTTTGACGCATTTAATTTCGCTGATGACGTTGCCCGGGGCTTTGCAGCGAAATGTTTTGTATTTTTCTGATTGGCTTTCATTTTTGGCAAGCAGACTAACACGTACAGCACCTTACCCATGTCATATAACACAGTGTAATGCAGTAAACTGGATAACTCATCTTACCCATGTCATGTAACACAGTGTAATGCGGTAAACTGGATAACTCACCTTACTCATGTCCTATAACACAGTGTATGCGGTAAATTGGATAACTCACCTTAACCAAGCTAACATAGCAAATGCATTTATTGAAATAAAACATTACTACGCTGAAAAATATTTTTTTCACATACAAGCCATTAAACTTTTTGAAACTGCACTTTAAACTTTGACAGTGATGACTCTAGGAAAAGATACAGATCACAGTGTGAGAAGAAATATGGGCAGAATCAACTCAACCGGGCAGTGTCGCTGGCAACATCTGGTAGCGGGATTTCCTTAATGCATTTGATAGACAAAAACACAAGAGACCTCGTCAAATCAGTATAGAACTTTTACGTGTATTTCCAGATGAGAAAGCTGACGTCTAAATGTAAAATACTTTACCTGATGGTGATTGTATTCAACTCAGATAGCAGCAACACTTTAATTTGATCGGCAAAAATTTTAGAATTCCACCACATCATGACTGCAGATACCTGAAGGGAAAAAACAAATGCTTGATAGATAAGGCACCAGATGAATAAAACACTGTATACCAAGGTTTCAGTGAGCCTACATCTAATGTTGTGTTAGCTGCTTACAATGGCAGATAGATATAATGCTACAGTTTGAACATACTTCTGTCTGCAGGATAGTAATTGTCTAACAGACGAAGGTATTTCAAGGTTAAATCAGAGTATCAGATCATAATCAGTCTGCATCTTGGGTGTAGGGTTCAAAACAGAACATCTATTCCACAGTCTGTTTCGACAGTATCAGACATTGTCGAAAAAAACACAAAAACAAAACATATATATATATATATATATATATATATATATATATATATATATATATATATATATATATATATATATATATATATATATATATATATATTTGGGGAGAGCAAAGAAAATGGGTTGTGTCATTTAATACAACAAAAATGTGCAGGAATCCTGTGATTCGTTCAAACTTGAGTTAAACCCTACTCTCAATACCTAGGTAATCAAGAGAGGTATTCCAAATGCTGATAAACAATGTGCGATAGTAAGACAAGAAGCTGTAGAGGACATAAAAGAAGACCAAGCACAAATTATGTAGAGAAGAAGGATCAGAATAGTCTTACTGTCAGGCCTGCTAATTCTGTCAGAGTTTTGGACGTTCAAATTGCACCTTAGGTGCACGTTGCCTCCGGCACGATGACCCGTGGCAATTTATAAACTCCGAAAAAGAACATTGACCATGAAAAAAATAAACAATCATATATTTTGATACTGATAGTCGTGAGCGCTGGTATTGTTTGCTTTCTTTAAATAGTTTAATTACCTCAAACTCTGGAAAATGCTAAGTTCACACCTTGGCTAAAATACGAGTACAAACCTATTGATGCCAGCACAAATAACCAAGCGCGTTCAGCAAGGAAATAAGTGGCTCAATACTAATAAGCAACCAGCCTATCGCACTTTCAATAATACCAGGTAATACAGCAGCTGCTCTTTTGGCTAAACCAAACAGATAAGCAGCTAAATCTTTCCAGCCATTTTTTATTTTGTCAAGAAATGATACTAGATTTCAGATTATTTTTCACTACGCATTTTAACAATGTAACTCAGCTTGAAACTAAATTTTCTAACATCTTGAAATCGTGTTGAGGATCCTCGTAGAGCTGAACTTTGTAGGTAATTTGGAAAGCGTTCGCAGGAATTAAAACAAGTCAAAGCTGAACGATTAAAGAAGGAACAAGACGCTGGAACCAGTGGCGTGACAATCGCCCAAGCAACCACCGCAACTGCAGAGAGGCGGAGGGGGGGGGGGGGGGGGGCAGGTCCAGTGGCGGCCCAAAATTTCCAGCAAACAACATTTTTTATTGAGAGGGGCCCCATAATTAAGTTTTGCCGAGGGGGGGGGGGCAGAATTTATTGCTAAGCCAGTGGATGGAACAGTAGCTGAAATAACACTACGCTAAATTCCATTACGTGACAGAAATGAAACTAGTTCAAAAAACAATCTACGGCTTGATCGGTGGTGGTGTAGCTGTTTTAGACATTTTATTCATTTGGCCAAAACTTAAAATTGTTTCACAGTGTCTTTCTATCCTACGGCGAGGTAGCCCACAGGTGGCCCATAGGGACAACAACACACAATGGTAAAATATGTTGACAATAACAATGAACAATCAACCAAAGTACAATGTTAGAGTCTGTACAAAGTACAACAATATATTTCACCCATGGCTGTATCATAGAACGATGAAGCAGCAAAGGGTGGACGCAGAGCGTCAGTCTGGACTTTGTTCGACGGTGAAGCCTTCAACACAATACCAGAAATACTTTAACAGAACTTTAAGTCTGCTAACTTTCCCGGTAATAAATAACAAGATCCCATGTACATCCGGTGCAGCCTCGTCGCTAATCGACAATGTCGTGTGTTTCTTGCACAGCCTTGATTGTCCTTTACTGAATAATAAATGTCAACTGAAAACAACAACAACAAAAACCCACAAAAACCCCCATTATCAACTCTGTTCACAGTTCATACAGCATGTTTTTGAAGAAGCCATTTAATATGTCAAAAGCTCCACCATCAAACATTGGCATTGAAGAGATTGCAGATCTAATTATCTCATTAAAACTTATCCAGTTTACAACTGACTGCCTGATAGCGAGTGGACTTTAACCTGACAAAATTGTCAACACCATACAATTGAGTGTAAAATCCTGTTAACTTTTCCCGGTAATAAAATACAATATGTCAGCTGAACCAAAAATCATAATCAAAATATCAAAATGCCGCTGCATTACACTCTGCTCTTACTGCTGCCTACAGCATACTTTTTTAAAAAAGCTATTAAGATTTACAATTGGTCCACCATCAACAATAGACATTGAAGAAGTTTTGAAGTTTATCATTCCAGTTACTTTTAACCAATTCACAATCGACAACCTAATCGCGAGGGGACATCTACCTGACAAAATTGTTACACAATAAAAAGAGTATGAGATGGATGAAAAGGGAAACACAATAGCATCTGCGAGAAGCTACAGAGGTAAAAGGATGATTTAATCAAAGAGATTGAACACTACAAAGGCATGAGAAAAGACAAAACAAAACAAAGTTTTAAAATGGTTAGGGTCAAGCATGAAAACAGTTTCAGCTGGTTTAGATATCTTGGCAGCTGGATTGTATTTATCGGCAATATCTTCAGGTATAGTTGTTACATTAACCTTTACCAGATTTAGCACAGCCGGTTTTTTTTTTAATTGATTCAATAGCTTTGAATGAAAAAAAGTTTCGCAACAAAGTTTTAAAACATAATGAAATAGTCACATCAGCGATCTCTAAGTTGAACAGCATCGACGATGTGATAAGCATGAGCAGTTCATTTTCATCATCAATGAATACAATGTGTACAGAGATGAAAAACTCAATCAGGAAACAAATGAAGAAAAATAAAATGAAAAAAAGCTCCGAAAACAAATTAACTGTTATCCATTTGAGGTCTATCCATTATATTCCAAAGAATATATTTTGTTGTTGGGTATTGCAGTATTTCAGAAGAACTCAAAGTCAATATATTTTACCACATCAATAACACGATTGAAACAAAGAGTATTTTAATTCCCGAATGTTATTACAACATCTTTACATGAATATAGTCAAAGAGGGACTGACTGCAAATGGTGACAACGAAGAAGTATTGATGTTGAATGTTTGAAACACAACTCAAAAGTTAACATCACTCTGAGTAACAGTTACACAGTATATATAACTAACTACAATATTAAATTGCTAGGATTCAACAAGCCAGAGAACTGTACAAGCATCCTCTGAATCAGACACAGTTTGTGGGGTTTTGAAGCCAAAATATATATATACATTTTACTTGACCATATCAATTACACTAAAATTACACTAATGGCTATTATTCATGTTTGCTTGAGTTTTTGCCAGTTAAAAATGTGTTTCGCGGTGAGTTTGTTTCATTCAATATCAATGGTCATTACAAGCAATTACAGAGGGGTACAATTAACAGATTAAGTATCAGCATCCGAAATGAAGAAGGATAAAAGCAGATTTTAAATCATGCCTGTAACGTATATTTTCCGTGTTAAGTAAACACAATCTTTGGACAGATATCATTTAGAGCTCCAAGTGAACCTTTAAACATTGAGACAAAGACAGATGAAAGAGATACAACGCTTGGTCAAACAATTAACTGTAACTTGAACCTCAACAATAGCTGTATCTCGAACTTAACATGACTATGACAAATTAACAAATGCAACTATGGTTTGTATTGAAGAGAGTTGATACCCAATTACTAAACACATTTAGTGGGAACTATTTGAAAGACACCAAGAAGTGGAGGGAACAACTTGACAATAAATTAACTGCTTTTGAACAGAATGGCAATGAAAGAGCTAGAAAAATCTCAGAGCTACAAAAAGAGTTTGACAAAAACAGAAAAAAAGACTTTACAAGCTCAATGCTTCTTCAAACAGAGATTCAACACTTTATATACTGCTGCTCAAGCCCTAACCTCAGTAAGAGAAAGAGCATATGATTTACGTAACATTAAACAATATTTACATGCGATCGAATAGAGGATACACGGAGAGATAGATGGAAAGTGACATAGAAAGACAAAAATCTCAGAAAAATCATGTCACATTACAATCTCAACTTGAACAGTTACAGAGAGATTTAAGTAACGAAGTCAAACACAACGATCAAGAGATTAAAAAGTTGATGAATGATTTCAACACAAAAATTACTGCCTCTAACAACAACGTCAGTGTTGCAGAGAAAAAATTATTTAACAGAAATAGTCCAAAAGATAGATGATGTTAACAACAAACTGTATGTGAATGAATGCACGATTATATCCATGACAACAACCTATGATCAAGCCATTACAGATTTCAGTGATAAAGTCAAGAAAATAAAAGGTGTTAAATTTACTGAGTTGTGCAACAAATTACACGCTGAGGTTGAACAATCTAAGACAGATACAAAAGAGTACAAGGATAGAAAAGTGGTCAAAAATATTCGTGTGGTACAAGGTAGCAACGAGGAAATAGTCAAAAAGATAAAGTCTGAAAAAAGATTTAACTAATTTGGAGCAACCGTTTACAATAGATACAGATGCATTAAGAATGAAATAAACAAAAAGGCTCTCGCGTTAAGTGTTAACATTGATACAGTTAACATGAACTAAACGAAATATATAAAGACATTCAAAACTGGATTGAAACCGGAAACGGGATTAAAGAGTACTGCATTGGCAGCTATAATAGATGAATTAAAATAAAATCAATAAACACAAACAAGGAGTTCGATAAAAAAACAAAATATATGGGCAGATGATATTGCTCTATGATTTTTCGCATCGTACCGGGATATAACATAATAATGAAATACGTTGTACATTTTCTGATGTAATTCATATTGAACTAACTGATCTTACAAAACTTGTGTAAGGTTTGCTAAAGGTGCTTAAACCTGAAACTATACCTCAAAAATTACTTTGTGTCGCATACACCTTATATACAATCGATGATACACATCATTATGTTCTAGAATAAAAAAGGCAGGCATATACACAATTTTTGTGATTAAATTGTAAAGGTCTACATTTTTTCCAGTGAGAGTATTTTGTTTCACATTGTGTTAGAGATAGGCAACAAACTTGTTTTTTACTCATTAGAACTCAGTATGGAACCAGTAGATAAACTGTACAGTTTAACAGAACACGTACACACTACGTAGAAATGATCAATGTTTTATGCATTGCATTCAAATTGAAACCTGGAACCTTCCCACAAGCTTAAAGAAACACTGGCAGCAGTATAAAAATTTGCTACTCTTGCATACAACAAATGACAACAACCGAAGCTATGAAAGAAGGAGCCATAGCTAACGGTTTAGCATTTATAGGAAGCAACTATATGTTTACTATAGTTGATCCAAATTGATGTAATGAGAAAGCAATTAGACATAACAAAAATTAGAAGACACCAGAGAAAACTAGAAGACCTAAATGAAAACAGGGCCAGAACACTTGACTATTTTAATGAGAAGCTGAGGGAACATAGTTTGGTGACTCAGTATGTAAAGAACCTGGATAATGTTTTTTCTTTGTATGAATCTACTCACAGTGATGATGGTAGACATGCTTTAAACGATAATCCAAAGCTTGAAAAACAAAGACAACCTAAATTGAATGATTTCTACCAACCTTCTGATGAACAAGTCAGGCATCAATACATATTCATTGCACTTGTCACGGGGTGTTAGCGTGTATTTTGCTTCGAGAATTTTGTAGGCTTTCTCATCACAGTAAATAGCCAAGATGTCTAAGTACGGTAAATACATAACTTCTAACATGCAGCAGAAGATACCGCTAGGAGCTAAATACCTCACTCCAAGCTGTACAGTTTGTAATGTTTGGAATGCAGTTTAGAAAACGACTTGATTTTCAGATACTAACATATCATTGTCCACTGTATTCATGTGCACTTCCCATAGTATTTCATATTTAACATTACACTCGCAAAAGCAGCTGAAGTGATTGAATGTGGCAACCACGACTTCGAACTTGAAAACATTTTTTTGCAGTACGATACCAATAACTCTGAATTAACTGCACAATCAGTACCGATATGGAATTGCTTTCTTCTTCGGCCACTACATTACAAGAGAGAGAGAGAGAGAGAGAGAGAGAGAGAGAGAGAGAGAGAGAGAGAGAGAGAGAGAGAGAGAGAGAGAGAATCATAGACATAGCAGCCAAAACACCTTTAACTAACATCACTCTTGATTCTTCCAGAAAGAGCTTGAAGGATGTTTTAATACTTCCCATAACACCTGGAGAAAGTGATCCTTAAAAGTTTTACAACTGGGCAATGATGAAGATCTCGGGTGCGATAGAAGGTCTTCCAAACATTGTTTATAAGCAGGGTTTTCAAGTAATACAACAATTTACAGAAGCCACTATGTTTTCTTCGATGAGTAACAAAACTACACATAAATTAATAGCATTAGTGTTAACAATGTTTACACTCACGGTCATTGCAGCTGGCTTAAATTGAGAATGTCTCACGATAACAGATTACATGGCACTGGACATAAATTTGCTAACGTACAAAAGGTATTGATTTTCAAATCAACAGAAAACTAAATGTAAATGCTCACAAATGTACTATGTTTTTTTTTTCTTTCCCGATGGTATTAATTTTTGTCGTTTTATAAGAAGAAAAAATTACATTTTCATGGTTACTTATTTTCATGGATTAACCTCTACAGATAGCCAAAATAAAGAAAACAGACGAACAAAATTATGCTGATAACAAGGGCTAGTAGCAAATTTAAAACACCTATCAAGATCAATCTCTTAAACCGTGTTTCCGTCTGGGTGCTCATCACCAAGCCAGACAGCTTTTAAGGCACATCTAGATATGATATTTTTACTGAAACCACTGTCGTTAAAGTTGCACCATCAATATGTTCCGACGATCATGGTATGACTTTGAAAGAGTTGGACCTGTGTCATTCTGCAATTTCGGGATTATTTACATGCCAAGAGCTTCCGTCTACCAGGCGATTTAATTGACACGATGTTTATTTACTTATTTAGTCCGAAAATCAGTGACTTGTTAGCTTTAGTACTTGGGCTGTAATTAGTGTGTATATACATAGTATTTCATTGGTACTTGTGCTTCAAGCAATAGTTTTTGTATTGCAATGTCATTGTTGTTCCTTTGGATTAAACATGCGTGGATAAAATGGAATGTCCTATCAAGAGGATTTAAATTTTAATATTAAAGTTTCTTACCCGTAATTAGAAGTATAGATGCTTTCATTTATATATACTTTATGTAGATTGTTAATTCAGATGGATTACAACTATTAGTAAATCTTAAATCACAGAGGTTTACAGAAAATAAAGTAAGTGCAACGTGTTCATGCAAGTATTTTCAACAGCTGTTTCACTTGAATGAAGGAGCGATATAAATAAACATTAAACCTAATTTAATTATCCTTTCCTTAATTTTCAAAAATACTAGTACATAAATACTATGCGCTTTTTCTTGTTTCATATCTGTTCTTACTGATCTCGCATATCGATTTAAGGCAGTAAGCGGAACCGGCACCTACCGGATACCGCATACATACATATGCATTAAATAAAAATATCCTTTTTTTATTTTAAAGGCTAAAATAAAACAAATATATATCAAAGGCAATACTTTATTACAGTGATGATGTTGAATTATCAAATAGCCGAGCTTTGTTGATCGTTAGTATCAAAACGGCGGGAGGGGGCTTTCTGCATCATATGTGACTCATTTTGTGACTCATTTATTCTTGGGTCTTCAATTTATGCGACATACAAGTCGATGTCTCTCCGTCTTTAAAATTCGCTTGAAAAATGTAAGCTCTTTGCACTTGCCACATGAAAAAAGTATCAATTTACAGCACAGTTTTTCTTTGGTGAAATTTCAAACTGTAAGAAAATTTCATCTTTGCTAAGCATCTTGACTGATGAAATTCATTAGTAAGTGAAATTAATCAAATAATTGATTGCTGCAAATGAATATGCTTTACTCAGTAGCATTTTTCAGTTCATGTTTAGTGTGAGATCGACCGGTTCTGTGACTCGAATTTGAAGTTAGAAATGTTTGTATTCGATGTTTTAATTTTTTTAAAATTCTACCATTGCAATTTTGTCATTTACATTTGGTAAATTAGTGAAAAAATCGACCTCTGTGTGCTATAAGAATGTGGTTTCTTACAAATTCGATTAAAGGAGATATTCATTTAGTGCTGATAAATCCAATAGGCGGTGAGCTTGAATTGACCGATCTCATACTACTTAAATATCATTTATACTGCATAGTTGGAAACCGTTTTCACAGTTTGGTACAGCATGTTGATGCAAAACTAATGTGTTACAAGTTATGGTCATCGTATTATAATAGACTATTTATTTGTGCGCGGATTATTCCCAACAAAATAGTTCTCTACACATCTAGCCTCGTGCTTTTTAATGCCCGTTTGTTCTTGAAGTCTTCCTTATGTACAACATTTGCTGTCTTGCAGAAAGTCTGTACTGTGTTGTAATTCACGTTGCATTCTACCAATATGAACTCATTTCCTTTACAAATTGTATTGTGTAGGACGTTACTGTAATTCCAACTGAGTCAATTGCAATTGTGTCCAAATTTGTGAAGATGGGCAGATTGATTTATGCAACCAATCCATTTAAGTGCATGCAAGCTAGCCCTTAACAGATCCAAATTGTCCAATATAAAGTCTAACTGGTCCAATATTTTTTTTAAAGTACAGTTATTTCAAGACTTTTTTGTGGAGATTTTAAAATGTAACCTGTGATTTTATCATATTTATTTTAGCAAAAGCCAATCTGCAATCTCTCTGATCTGTCCATTTCTCGGGGCAGCCATCTCCGGAGTTTGAATGCACTTGATCCGGGGAGCCTCATGGACAGGATTCTTCATCCTTTCCTACCTTGAATCTGAAGGCCTGTCGCCATGGCTTTTCACATAAAATCATCCGTGATGTCGCTGAACAAACCGAATTAAACAGTTGAATGTAACCACCATTGGAATCCCACGGTTGAAATAAAACGTTTGGAGCTCCAGAAGTAATTTAACAAATAGGCATAGAGAGAATGTTTTAAGTTTACCACAGTTGCATGTGCCGGCAATTGAAGTAACGGCAACTCATATCTTTGGCACGGACTTGATGTCATACTACCGCGACTCAGTCCAATAAAAACAATGCACTGTCATACTTGAATGAAGGAATCGACACGAGAGTACAGGTGTGCTCAATTATTAAAATGCAGTTTACTTATATATTGTGATTGCTACAGTTAAATACTTTATTTTATATTTTTTCAATTTTAAAAATCTTCTCACTCCTTATTTTTATTTTTGAAAAATATAAAAAAAAATATCATAGGCTCGGCTGGCTATTAGTGCAATATACTTACAACTAGGGCTCCTGTACACATTTTGTTGTGGCATTTATTTTATTAAGATTTCACATCAGTTGCCGCAAGATTATTTTTTTTATTCTGTGCAGTATATTTTGAAACAGTAGAGAGAAACATTAGCATGGAATGCAACAGTATAGCGTCTGCATCTTTATTAGAATCATGAAGCAATTGTTCAGTCTTTTTATTGTTTCTCAGCAGAGTCTATAGAATTGTTTTTCTTCTCGAAATAAATACTTTGTATCGGCAACAACATTATAGGCCTAAATTTGAAACAATTTTACCTTATTACTAAACGTTCAGACGAGAGAAAAATATTGAGTGAAACATTCCTAGCCAGAGACAAAATCAGTTAATCTGTCAGTCATAAGCGGCATTCCTAAAAATCTTCGCTGACTGACTGGGCAATGTGCCAAACCTATAGGTATTTATTTACCTTGCAAATTCGACCAAATTGAAGTAGAGTGTTCCGAATGAACATTTTATTCGTACATGAGATGGAAATAAAAAATATGAAGGGTTCTGTACATCAATGTGTATGCAACACCAATGTATTCTGCCGTCCAGGGACCTTATTTTTTTTTTAAAATTATTATTATTATTATATATATATATATATATATATGAGTGGTTCAGAAATGTTAGGAATACAAGATTTAAAATTGCAAAGATTTGACAGGTCCATTGGTCTCAATTTGCATACTACTACCATCACACGTAGAACAGACGGTGTTTAATAACATGCAAACTTTGGTCAATGCAGTATGTGGGGAGAGAGACAGAACAATTAAACAGGAGGACTACCCTACGTAGATTCGATTGGAAACTAACACTTCGACAGAAGTCTCGTTACAGGACAATTAACCTCGAAACCAGGAGGGCAGAAGAAACTTACTGTAATCGCCGCCTGAGAAGTCTCAGACCAGGCGGCTTGAATCAAGAAGAATAGACACATAAGCAATTTAAAAAAAAAAAAAATTATTTTTCTGTTTCCTTAATATCTGTCAACACATTCTCTTTACTCTATGGACAATAACTGCACAATAGACGTTATCTGAGACACTATTTTGGGTAGCCATATATGGTCATAAAATACAGATGTACAGATGGCGCATGATTGCCGTAATCTCATACTTTTCCTTTGTTTCAAGCAGTTAGAAACTAGGTCACCTGCTGACAAGTTGTAATTAAAATCTTCTCTTCTCTCCAAATTGGAATTCTTGATTTGCCAGAATATAAATTGTTTAAAATATACCGTTTCTGTATTGCGTGATTTTTGTTTTACCGTAACAAAACAGTATGTAAATAAAAATTTTGTTTACGATTTTGTGTTTGTAATTGTTATTTGTTAGTGTTGTCCAAGTTCAAAAAGGTAACCGTTGATATCGAAAGGGCCCAGCCGCTTTTTCTGTCTTGCTTTGTATTGTTTGTTTCCTGTATATTTTTCCTAGACGACAAGATAGGATGCATTTGGAATGATTGTTAATTACTTTATAATATGAATTCTGTACTTGGTCACCATCCGTATCAAGATTGTCATCGTTATCTTAGTTATCATCACAATCAAACATCATATTCATTATCAGCAGCAGCATTATCTTTTTTTTTTTGCTGGAGAGGGGGAAAAAAAGTTTCACAGTAGGTCTATTTCTTATTTCATAGCTGACATGAACTGTCGTATAGCATCTGATAATGGCTTTAAACACATTCGTTTATCTATTTGTTCATTGCATCTAGGCCACTGCAAATCATTATTACTGGGAAAATTCCTCCCGCAGTGTTAATCTATCAAGCCCTTTAAAAAATTCGGCTAACATTTAACCGCATTCTTCCCTGGTGAATGTCGTCTCCTTGAGGAAGACGATGAGATCTTCACACGGTGCTGTACTGTTATGCTTCTTAACTGTTTCTGTAATATACATGCATACAATATTGTTATATAATAAACATGCGTACAATATTGTTATATAATAAACATGCATACAATATTGTTATATAATAAACATGCGTACAATATTGTTATATAATAAACATGCATACAATATTGTTATATAATATACATGCATATAATATTGTTATATAATAAACATGCATACAGTATTGTTATATAATATACATGCATACAATATTGTTATAAAATAAACATGCATACAATATTGTTATATAATAAACATGCATACAATATTGTTATATAATAAACATGCATACAATATTGTTATATAATAAACATGCATACAATATTGTTATATAATATACATGCATATAATATTGTTATATAATAAACATGCATACAGTATTGTTATATAATAAACATGCATACAATATTGTTATATAATATACATGCATATAATATTGTTATATAATAAACATGCATACAGTATTGTTATATAATAAACATGCATACAATATTGTTATAAAATAAACATGCATACAATATTGTTATATAATAAACATGCATACAATATTGTTATATAATATACATGCATATAATATTGTTATATAATAAACATGCATACAGTATTGTTATATAATAAACATGCATACAATATTGTTATATAATAAACATGCATACAATATTGTTATATAATAAACATGCATACAATATTGTTATATAATAAACATGCATACAATATTGTTATATAATATACATGCATATAATATTGTTATATAATAAACATGCATACAGTATTGTTATATAATAAACATGCATACAATATTGTTATAAAATAAACATGCATACAATATTGTTATATAATATACATGCATATAATATTGTTATATAATAAACATGCATACAATATTGTTTATTAGGCTCTTTTTACACTGATACATTATTGTCGAGAAAATCACAAGGCAATGTTGTCTTCCTGGGTGTTTACAGCTCATTTTGCGATGATTTGACTATGAAACATTCAAATAGCTTTGGTCTTCAAAAATGGACTGTCTTAAAACCAATAAAGAATGCTAATAACTAATTCAAATGCCTTGGATATTCTTTCCATTTCATGATATCAGTTTTCTAAGTCTCAGATTATTCTATTATCCCTCTCTCTCCCTCCCCCCCCCCCTCTCTCTCTCTCTCTCTCTCTCTCTCTCTCTCTCTCTCTCTCTCTCTCTCTCTCTCTCTCTCTCTCTCTCTCTCTCTCTCTCTCTCATTAATACTTCATATATGTTCAAGCTCATTATCTGTACCGAATGAGAAAAAAAACATGTGGTTCATTTATCACTCCCTAGGATGAAGTATTCAAAATTACGTTGAAAGTGTCATTAAAATATTTTTAGGATGGGTAGTCACAGAATAAGAAGTATGGGCCTAACATGTGTTAACTGTCCTTTTGTTCAATATTAATAACATTATATATTTTGGAATAAATGATCTTGCCAAATCTTTCTGGTACATTTTGCATTGTACGGATCATAACAATCTTTCATTACAGACATCAACCAATTTCGTGAATAAGAGTTCTTCCCATTGAGTCTGACCACGACTCCTCGAGGAATCAGTTATTAATTCCTCCTCTATAGAATGAGCGAAGCTACAATACAATTCGATTGTACGACATATGTTTTGTAGCAAATCGCTGGCCGTTGTTGCAATGTGCAATATCTGTTTTCGTTTTACAGAAGTGCAAACCAGAACAGTTTCTGATATATACTAAATAGATTTTCGTGAAGGTAAGTTTGAAACAAAAAAAAAAAAAACACAAAAAACCGAGTCAACGCGTGTAAAATGACCGTTCGAAGCGAGGTCGTTTGAAAATTAGCAAAATATATAACTTTGAATACATTGAAAAGAAAAAGTTATCGAGCAGAGAGAGGTCTAATTGTCGTTCTCACTCAGAACGTAGGGACATTAACAAACATTTCTGAAATATTGCATGTTAAGTTCGTACATTTTTTTGTAACCTATTATGGAGACATTTTTAAGTTGTGAAAAGCGAGTCACTTATAACAATAAAAATTCTTTTTAGCTGATCGAACGAAACGTTTCAAAAGACATCACACGGTGTCAGTCAGTATGCGCATGAAGTTATGAAGTGTAAGTCGGCTGCGCTCCCTAGGTTAGGTCTCTTTCAAGGGTTTTCCGTCTATTTAAAGAGTGACATTGGAGTATGTATGTGTGGAAGTCTTATAAGTCATATTTTTAAAAGAAAGCAACACATGCTATCTGTCAAAATTCAACTATTTCTCAACTGACAAAATGTAAGATCGCATTGTATTGGTATGTACATGAGAGAGAGAGAGAGAGAGAGAGAGAGAGAGAGAGAGAGAGAGAGAGAGAGAGAGAGAGAGAGAGAGAGAGAGAGAGAGAGAGAGTACAAACTTTTCAAACTTTGTTGCAGTTTTCTTGTTTCTTGAGTTGTAGGTGTCGTACACTTTCAAGTGAGTATGGCGTACTATGCCTAGCGATTTTGTTGACGAAGAGATTCAGCATATGCTGTCCCTATAAATTTAATTTTCTCCAAATGTTGAATGTCCAGACAATTATGAGCTGCCTTTATTTTAAGTAATTCTCGGACATACTCCTGTATAATGTTTCCAGAATTTGCACCAATTCACCCACATAAAGCTCATTGCCACTAATATTAGACTAAGTAATCAATGAAAAACTGTTCCTTCGTTATTTTACAACCTGTTGTATTACATGGGTACAAATACTATGATAACAAAAAGAAAACATTAAACTTGAGATTTAAAACTATGTTAAATGTACATGCCTGGGTTTCTACTATTCATTCAACTCGAGTAAGATTTAAAACGTTGATTTTTAGTGAACTTTTCACACCTCTTCAATGTATGCGCAGCCAAGATGCAGCAAACAGACAATACTCCAAACAAGAATTTTAAATATACATCCTCCCTGTGTGTGATTCAGGCAATGTCGGTTAATACATTTCTAATGTATAACCGACAATCACAGCACTGAATGCAAAGGAGCAAAAACTGCTTCTTGAAAAAACATTATTGGCTGTTGTTGCGACTCGACAAAAAAAAAAAAAAAAGCTTTGCCGTCAGAAGACGAAATTTATTCTCTTTGCAAGTTATTTTAGTTCCGGGTATAAATGACACATAAAAACAATTAAAGTAGATGACACAGATGAAAAGTCATTTCCAGAGATATTCCCTCAAATTAATATACTTATGTTCTCGTGCTAAACTACGAAGTATTTACCTTTGCAAATGCAACAAGCGAGAATATGTACCATGTAGTTTTCGATCCAAATCATATATCAACGCAATCGTTATGCGATTTTTTCTTTTTGATATATTGACCTTACCAGTGGTGTACTGGCCATTGGGCATACCGGGACAAAATCCGTTTTTACCGGTGTTTTACTGGTGTGAGCAAAACACCGGGCCTGTCCCGGCAGATAAGTCCAGGGCCGAGTTGCTTACCCAGTACACTCATGGAAGCCTGCAGTGCCACGTCAAGTTGTAATAATACAATCCTATCAAAATATTTATTCATACTTGTCACAACATGTTAGGATTGTTGTACTTAGAAAAGAAAAAAATAATAATAATAAATAAAAACCCAAAAGAACAAACAAGTATTTCTATTTGACTTTAAAATTTATTGACTCTGCAAAATTTAATTCTGCACGCTCAGGGTACAGTTGTATTATTATACTAAATCAGTGAATTCTCCCCATTCAGGCACAATGCAAGCATTGAACTCATCGTATATATCAATACGCATCTAAATATTTTCTTAGCACTTACAAACATAATTTGAACTGAGTTGATCAAACTTTAGGATCGTTGTCAAATTACATTTTGGTGAATTTATGATTTAAAAAATGTCGGTTAGTGTATTTCTAAAGTCCAACTGATAACCACCGAACTGAAAGCAAGAAAACAAAAGCTGCTTGTTCAAAATATATTATTGGTAAATATCGAAGTAGACAGAGCAAAACCGATAGATTTGATAGTTTTATTAACCTCTACGAATATTCAAATTCTATCCGAATACATTAAGCGAATACTCAGATAGGAAAATGTGGTATTCGTTTCACCTCTAGTCGATAATAAGAACTGCCCCCCCCCCAGTAGCAATGTGGGACGGTTCCACATTACCACTCCCCTCCCCCTTCAAAAAATACAGTCGAGTTTGCAAATTTTAGTTATTCATCTATAAGAATCTCAAAATTGGGTTTATATGTGTCTTTTTTTTTACGAGTAATAACATTTTGCGATTTTTTGTCTTTATTTACATTTTTAACTTTTTCAAAATAGTATTAGAAGCTTACGCATTCTTCGATGATAACAAGTTTTTACTTGCAATCACTCAGAAAAGAAAAGAAAATACGCAGATATAAAACTTGTTGACAGCATGTACTCTTCGACGAAATGCTCACTCTCTCTCTCTCTCTCTGATCAATCCGTGCAAACAGCTTTTTAGTTTTTTTAATTGTCATTCCCTTCAGTTCCGGATCAAATCGAACTAAATATAAAGAACTTTTAACCTCCATCAACCCCCACCTCCTCACCCCCACCAGCATCTGCCACCATCCTTTGCCCCCCCCCCCCCCCCGTCTGTCCCTTCTCGGGCGCTTCAGAATTTTGAAAGACATTTCAGTGCAAGAAGTCTTAGAAACAACCTAAAGGCACTTTTAGGTATAAGCAATATGCCGGCCAAGCCAGTTTATGAATTTATAACAAGAATAAAATTGCTACAAAGAGGACACAAGTGAAATATTGCATGAAACAAGAAATCAATCCAAATGAAAGATTTTTTTCTTCTTCCATGTTTATAACTGGATACAAATTTGAAGGTATGTGCTAAGAATGAACCAACAGTAAATTCTGTTGAATGATGTCTCGCCTAATTCGCCTGTGTAATAAATACATCATCCAAAAACGTGGAAAAGCCAGTTTAGCCAAAAAGTTGCCCATTGCAACCACAATTTACTTTTTATGGGTGTTAACATAAGTGATAAATATGAATGTACACATGACAAATTACATGACCATACAAACAACAGTGTCTAAAAAACTGTGCTACAAACGATAAAGAGCATCTGGCGTACTTTGCCAAAGCAATTACGATCGCTGTATATATCTGACTTCAATATGAGAGAGAGAGAGAGAATGTTATAGCGTAAATATTCACTCTGAAACACATTGACTTGTTTTATCTATTGTTCTAATAATAGCGGATTAAAACTGCTTTACTCCTTAAAGAATACATTACTGTGCATTTAAACTATTTCATCCCATCGGCGACAGTAGTAAATTGGTGAAAGCATTTCGAGGTCTACCTGCCATTTGCGTCTCGGACTACACATTAGGCGTCCTTTGACCATATTATTCTAGTCATGCTCTATTTTTAGACGGGGAAACACTTACTTACATCTAAGTTTGACCTTCTTGAACGCAATTTTCGCCCTTTTTATAATCTTAATTTTACGATTTTCCGACATTTTTAATCAGACAGAAAGAAAAAAAAATCCAAGTAAAATTTACGACAATTTATAAAACAGTGCTCCTTGAAGTGCCGTCTCTAATGTTAGCTGCTAACATTAATAATGACAATTTGCACAATTCTTTTTTGAGCCTGTAAGGGTGCAAATTTCTGTCGATTCAGTAGAGCACATGTTAGCTGGGCAGAGAACAATTAATTAGATTTATGAGGAAAGATACCGTATTAAATCGCTAGACTGCAATGGTTTTAATGTCCCTGTTAGAGGGCCGAGATTGATTTTTAATTAAGCATTCGTTTGTATAAAGGTCGAGAGAAGGTTAACTTGGATCTTGGTATCGAAAATGTCCGAGTTGAGAGGGTGCAGAAACCATTTGTAAGCAAGTGGAAGTAGGATTATCTTTTGAAATTCTCCAGAATAGGTTATTTAAAAATCTAGAGGGTTGCGCTAACCGCGTTTGGCGTGGATTTATAAAAGGCGGTAGATATATTTAATCCTGATTGGCTACGCTAAAAAAAGGGGCGTGTTTCCCACACGAAATTTCATGGTTTTAATATGCCCCATTGCAAAATGTAATCAGTCTAAGTTTTTCTGCAAGAGAAAGAGATATCTTGACTCCGAGCAGAATAGGAGGAAATTCTCTCATATAAACAATTATTCAAGGGACAGATGTCTGGAAAGTGGACGGACACAATTATGGCGGTAGAAGCGAGCGAGTCTTGAAAGCACAAGGCATTTGCATTAATCTCATGTAATTCGTTGATACCAATATAATTATTTGCTTGAATTTATTTGTTTATATTTGCATGAATTTATTTGTTTAAAATTCGTAGATCAATTTTCTTCATATGAGTATAACTATGTGTTTGAGTTTATTTATCTGAATTCGTACAATGATCTTCTTTATATGAGTTTGACGAATTGTTTGAATTTGTCGTCTTGATTGCTATAAGAATCATGTATTCTAAGAATTTCATGCATTACTTTATTTGATACAAGTTGTCTTGAGTGAGTATTCACTGAAATTAACGTAGTTAAGCCATGAAGTGAATTTCATTGATTCATTTGTAGAATTGAGACGGAAACTGAAACTGTTATATCTCGTGTGATGTTAATGTGAATTAGTGATGAAATCGCCTTTAGAAATGCATTAATCTTCTGAAACTAGGTTTGTTTATGGTCTGCCAGGTTTGGCCTGACCAGATAGCCTTTGGTATCTGTTTGAATTCCGACAGGACGATATCTGATGTAACGAGAGTGGAGTAATGTTCTATTCCCAGTAGGATATCTGACGGAAGATTTAGGTTTGTATCTCTGTTTATTTTGAAAGGGGAAATAGCTCCATCCACCCATCCACCTATCCACCTACCTACCCACACAAAGTTTGAGGGCCGAAGGAGGCTAGATAAGAGAGCGTGAGAAGGAAAAGAAGAAAAACAAGAAGAGAACATCAATCTTGACTGGACAGCAGCATTGAATTTGGAGTGACCAGCGATAACCAGGTTATGCAGTCAGACTGGGCACTGACTTCGACTGTTCACTCGATTCTATGATGAACTAAGTCTATCGTTTTTAACAGATCGGCTAATTACGTAATTATATTTGAGTTGAAATTCGGTAAATGATTTAAAAAGAAGTGTATCTTTCTAATGTCATGTAATATTTAAATTTGCTTTATGTAATTGATTAAATTGTTATATTTCATGTACGGGGGCTCGGGTTATTCTGTTCTATATATCTGCTCAGATCTCTATTTATCCCATCTATAAAATTTCATATTTTATAATCTACTCGATCCGGGCAATAACACCGAGGTCGATCATCCTCTAGATAACGATAACCAACCAAAGCGGGCACCTTGTAAGGAGGGTAGTTACTCCACAGAGCCGATCCTTGAAAGTGTCCTATGTATTTGCGCAGACACTATAAAACCCATGTCTGACTGAAAAAGGATGTCCATAGAGAAAATAAGATCAATCTCCTTTAAGCAACTTAGCGTTAGTTTCTTTGTAGAGCATGCATTTTGCTTTAAAAGTAATGCTTTCTACGTTTCCGCCGATTCAGCTTACCTTCCCCACACACACACTACTCCCCCCACCCCCCACTCACACACTTTGCATGCACATGAAGCGGAAAGGGGTCGTGATATCATCGATAAAAATAGATTCTTGTAGGGTATACTGCTTTGTTACTTCGTTTGAGACGGGTACACTGTGCCTCTATTATTATATATCATAATTTTGTTTTGCATCAAAGTGTGAAAAACAGTTCAAGATTGTTGTACACACCATTCTATTTAGATCGTACGTGCATGGTACACCATTCTGCTATTATGATGAAACTTTCTATAAAGTGGAGAAAGACAGTTCAACAAGGAAGAACTCTTTACTTCAGGAAATAAAAACAGTCCCAAAATACCCGTATGTAAAAAACAAAAAAACACAATCTAATAAAGAGGACGCTCTGGCGTCCTTTAATAACCCGTACTCTGATATACGTAGGGACGTGCAAGTGGCCTCATTCAGACCCCTTATTAGCTATAAATAGATATCTACCGATGAGAGTATTGACAGAACATACGACACTAGTCTGGTGTTTGATGCATATCGTCTGCAAATTGACTCAATGCTTGTAGTAAGATCCCAATAACAAAATAAAATGTCTAAAATATTATATTCCCTTCTTATCAAGTACTTCTAGCCAATAATCTTTGAGAATCTGCGTGTAGTCTTAAGGCATTGAGTTTACATTTGGTCTTCGTATTCATCAGATTTCACTACAATAACCAGTCTACTTAACTTTTTAACCTATACATTATCGTACAAAATTATCGCGACATTCTGTCTCCACGTAATCAATTCTCCGACGATGTGTCGAAGATGTGCGCTCTACAACTTTTTATCAAGACTTCCTGATTCATACTCATTGGGAGAACACAGTTCTCTTGTGTATGCAATTAATGCCGCTGCTGCTGATCATTGCTCGTATACTTGTAGCTTATATATATATCTATATCTATATATATATATATATATATATATATATATATATATATATATATATATATATATATATATATCGTTTAACAAAATAGCGCCTGGAAAGAAAACATAGTTTCTCTTCATTTCGACCTCAATAAAACTTCTTCATAATGAACATACACAAAGCCACACACAAACATACACCAACAGCCACACACAAACATACACCAAGTCACACACATACATACACCAACAGCCACACACATACATACACCAGCAGCCACACACATACATACACCAAGAGCCACACACATACATACACCAAGAGCCACACACAAACATACACCAACAACCACACACAAAGAGTGACAACGTACACAATATTTACATTTTGGCACAGAGATGCAAGACTATCCAAACGAACAGAAAGGTCTAAACAAGGAAATGTAACAAATAATAAATGAATTAGATATATATTGTTATGTATATTTAATATATAATGTGCGTTTAAATCATGTCCATGAAGGTAAGTAGCACTTTAGATTCTGGTCACTTGTAAACAGAATGTTTACTAGCATTAGAGTTCAAGGTCAGTCGTGTTGACAGTAAGACTTTTTTTTTTCTTCTTCATTTTAATGCTTCACATCATGTTATGATATAGGTCAAGTGAAATGTGTAAATACGGATTTGTTAAACAAATAATTAATACCTGTTTTAGATCAGTTTGTGCCGTTGAAACCAGATATAATTCGAGAGGAATTATTTAAGATATTCGTTGGAATTACTAAAGTGCTCATTAACTTTTGAAATAATACATTACTTTGGACTTTTGTGAACACATTCAAAGACATTTTGGATTGTAACATTGTGTTATATAAGGACATTCAAGACTATTGGAACTCATTCGGAACATTCTATATTTTTGGACTTGTGATTAGTACATTTAGGATTATTTGGAATTTGATTCACAATATTGTAAGTATCTATTGAATTTCACTTTGTATTTTAGGGAAATAAATTGCTTGTTGATATTACTTACATTGTTGATTTCACTTTCTTTCTGTTACATATTTTTTAAGACCTAGAGTCGTAACAATATCTATAAAGGGACATGTCATCTATGTATAAAGTGAATAAGTTCGGGTGCAGTCTAGAAGCACGATAGCACTGAGCAGCTTAGCACGACCTATTTATCTACGTCATTATGATCAATTCTGGTCATATAGGGCGTCATCTAGAACTGTACAATTTTGTTTTCGTTTCTAGTCTTAACAGATGGGATATAATTTCAAGTACGAGAAACAATGACATGAATGTGTTTAGTTTACAAAAGAAAGTACTGGAAAGTCAAAATAATAATAATAATAATACATTAATACCACTAGAGAGGAGTGAGGATTAACAAATGGATAGAAACAAGAAAGGAAAAAAAAAACTGACTCACGGTAGATTTAATAAATTACTTATGAGCTAGAGATTTTGTGCAAGCCAATTTCGACATGTTTTCGCATCTGCGGTATCTAATATTTCTCTCTTTGGTCACGTTTATTGTCAGTCCATCTGTGTTTTGCCTCACTGGGCAACATTTCGAGGGACTTGATATAATGTCTGACTGAGTTGAATGATTGGCGAATTTTGTGTTGAACTTGTTTTTGTTATGGATTTTTTATTGTTCGTTCGTTTTCTTAAGTCAGTTCTTTCGCCACCACATTGTGTGACACAAATCTTGCTCGTAAGGACGTAAACGTCGCTTTTTTTTACTGCAAATCCGAACCTTTGCTTGATACTGTACGTATCTCCTGTTGATGACCTCTTGAAAGTTAAAGTCTCGGACATTTGCTTACAGACAACGTCTGTCTTTACGGCTGTATGTTCCTCCTTCTGTATTATGGTTTGAGTTCAACTGGGTACGCACAAGATGGTCTTTAAAGTTTTAAAGTTGTGTTTTTGTCGTTAAGCGACAATAAGTGTTAGGCGAGCAGAGGAGTCAGTAATATACTAATGTTTCTGGACAATTTGCCCAATATCTGGGGCATTTGCATGGTATTTTATTACGAAAGGGATATCGTTGCTGTCAGTCTTAGCTTTGTATTTGAGAAGACAGCTTCGGTCAATGACCTAAGTTTTTTTCTTCTTTTTTTTCTATAGCTTTCTTATTGTATCACTTTCTTTTTAAGTGCCCTTTGAGTTCCTCTAGTATTTTACTGAGCGTCTCTTTGCTTGAGCAAATACGCTTTATGCGACACATAGGCTGAACGCAAGGTTTTTGACAACATGTTTGCGATGACAGCTGGTAGGTCATATATACTGATGGAAATCTGTCGGTTTGCAATACAAGTACGTTTCTATGTTTCCATCTTGCAATATGGATCGAGTATGCAGGAATATATTGGACTTATAACGCCATTGTGAATCTAATGGTAGGATGGAAATAGTTAGCAGATCTAAAGAATTATTGGAGTTACACATGTTCTCCACGTCATGAATAAATATGTTGATGAACTCAGAAGTTTCTGCTCTAGCCTCCTCATAAATATGCTGGTATACGAGGGTGCCATGCTGGTGCCATTGCTGTACCGTTGAATTGAAAATAATGTCGGTCATTAAACACAAAGTGACTGTACGCGACCGTACGGGTCCGCGCGTGTGCGCGCCCGCAGATGACCTCGCGCGAGGAAACCCCAATGGGCGACTCCCGCGGGAAGCTATGCTTCCCCTACTAAAGGTCAACGGGGACATTTGCGACCGTTTATGCGATTTTTATCGCATAGAAATCAATTGTTTCGTATTTGTTCGCGGAGTCGTAGGAAGTTTTCCATTTCGGTGAACACCGTCTCGAACTTGCCCATGGTAATTGTTTTATTTTCAATGACCACCGCCGAGTATAGCTTACTAATTGTACTGAGATTGCTTTGCGAGAATTTCTGAATAAACATGTACTCGTTGATGTAATTGCAACGAAATTAGTTTGCCACCGCCACCGGTTACACCATTTGCTATCGATATAGCTCCGACAACAAGTTTGATTTGTGTACCTATGATTGTTGCCGTGATCGAAATTCCAGAAATAACAAGACCAACGGTGGTCGCAGCGGCGATTCCGCAAATTGCATCCGCGACAACACACGCGCGTTGTATTTCGCGAGTACAACGGTCTTTTTGGTGATTTCATCTCGCAGCTGTTGTTACGCTTGAATTATTTTTTCGTGTGGCTTTGATTTCTATCTGGCCCTCGCGTAGATTATATTTGAGCGTATATGAGGGTCTGTTAACGCCGTTGTCACGCAGATATTCACCGACAAGCGGCACAAAATCGCCATCGATGTTGACACGCCCTCCCAGCTGATCCATCACCTCGTCACCGTTAAATTCATGTATATATAATGATAAATCTTAAACACAAACGCCGAAGACGGTTAAGTACCCGATTGGAAAGATGTTGAGTCCTTCGAACTGAATTTCATCTCGGGCGACAAATGACACCGACATCGTATATGTGAAAGATTTTGCAACCTTGTTGTCTGGGATGGTACGTATTATTAATGGTTCACCAGACTGAAGATTATTTTTTCAATATTGCTATTGAACCCCACTCACCATAAAACCGGATAAGATAAATAAATACGATCCAGACTCGCGCACCTTTAAGATGTGAGGTTTAGGTCCGTCATAGTGTTATGTATGAAGTTTATATAATATTATAAATATTTTAGGATATTATAAATGTTTCTTAACTTTAATATTTGCTTAAACCTTAATATTAAGTATAAGGTTGACATACTTAGCTATTGTCCTTGAATTAGGTTGTTTACTTAGTATTTGAGTTCAAGGATGGTTTTGGTAAACAAGCTGTTTATTCCATTTGAGGTTGATTTTGTTTACAGATAAAACCAGAATTTCCTTTAGAGTTATGTGTCAAAAGTCACATACACCACAGAGTATTCTAGAACATTTTGTCATGTGACCTATCTTTATATATACCATGTTAGTGGACAGTTTTTCAGTTTCGACCTCACCATCAGTCTTTTAAAGAGTTATTACAGTTGTGAAAAACCATTCCAGATTCTGAGAGAGGAATTATTTAAAATATTCATTGGATTATTTAAGTGCTCATAGACTTTTGGATTTTGGATTTTGAATTGATGATTCTGGGAATTATGTGAACTTATTCAAAGATATTCTGGAGTAATTCATTCTGGCACATCAGGACATTAAAGACTATTGGCACATCAACACGTTCAAGGATACAGTCATTCGTTCGGAACATTGTATAAAAAAGGAGGTTGGAGGCGGACCTCGCAAAATAACCTCAGGACAAGGTCTTCGGTTGTGGCCTCGCCGTTGATGCAGTTCCGACAACCCCTAACACAGCCGCTTTTGCAACCGCAGGAGCCGCAGCCATCAATAACACTGGAATCGTCGCGAGTAATGGAAATATTCCACCGTATTTGCGTCACTTCTGATTTTGACAAGTTTAATGTTACCGAGGTGTTCTTTTGTTTGGCCCCATTGAACTGATGAAGTTGTGTTAGGCTTAGCCGCACAGGGATGTTTCCAGTCAGGTTTGTCGGAGAAAGTTTCGTTCATCTCTTATTGTGCTCTTTATTTTCGCAAGCTGATTTTGGTTCCAATGAAAAGTAAATAATCGGGTACAAGGTAGTAAAATCTTTCTGGGAAATCTGCAGACCTGTATCAACGTTTTCATGCCAGTGCATGTACTACCACAGCTTGTGATATGCACGTGCGACATGATTGTTTGTGAAGTCAAGCAAAATTTCTTACGAGGGTTCCTGATGACCGTTTAACTGCAAAGAAACTTCCGACACTCCTAACAGGTCAAATAGTATTGTACTAGTGAGTTGTCTGCAATTCTCCCGATCCTTAGTTTGAAACGCCCGAAACACGTGTCTTTGTGCGCTGACACCTTGTTGGGTAGTTATTTGTCATGAAAACTGCTGAATACTGCGGTCTGTCGAGTCTGTGGTGAGAGCGAGAAATGACAGCATTTACATGCCTTCAGAGCCCATAAACGACAACACAACTTTGCCATCAACACTCTTTCACGCCAAATTGCATCATTGCAGTTGCCCTTCTGGTATAACATGACTGTTTGTTTGGCTCCGAAAATAACCTTGCGGACATCTCTGCAAAACCCGAATATATGGCTGAGAGGAATCACACACGAAAACGACAATGAGGCTCCATAAAGTTGTCCTCGACGCTGCAGAAATCCAAGGTTTTAATTTGGGTTGATGTTAATGAGTACGTCTTCCATATTTGCGTCTGCATCACCTGCATGATTTCGAGGTTGCCTACGTACATACTGGATATGATCTGCATAATCGGCTGTATCTTTGTGAAACATCATAGACGGGTCAGCGGATCTCGCGTAATCGTCGCTGTATCTTGTGAGTCCGATAATTGTCGTAGCAATGTCAACGTTGCTCAAACATGCTTCGATTTTCATTCCATTGATGAGATAACGTGCGCTGCTGAACAACGCCGCGATGCCGTTGTTAACAAATCCAACTCGGGCACCGTCGGAGTAATCAGCATCGTCGGCCTGTACAAGTTTTCCATCGATTTCCAAGAAACCCTCAAGCGGGAGAAAATACCGAGACGTGTCATGCACTTGTGATTCTATTCGGTCTTTTGATTAATCTCCTTAGCCGGGTACAGATAATACTGAAAATCTCGGACGCTTCGATCAAGCAACACAGATGCGTCAATGTCGAATGGGATGCATCTTTATGTGAAATTTTATATAATATCGGTTTCATCTAATACCTTTTACAGCCCGTCCACAACTGTAATCCACTCTCCATTGCCACATTTGCAATCATCGATTCGGTGCTGGCTTGCGCCAACTCGGCTAGACGTTGTTGAGCAGCTTCATTGATGATTATACTGACCGGCGCGGGCATTGTTCCTGTGGACGGGAGCGCAACCGCCTTTGGTTAGTGACTAATAGTCGTATTCGATCTCGAATCGATTAGACCGTGTACAATTCCAGAATATTTAACCGATCCGCAGTGGCGCTTTTGACTCTGTCAGCGACTCGCATTCCAATTTGTTTCACGATTGGTGCCGCTTGCGGGGTCAATCCCGCGAGCACCTTTGGGGCTCCTGTGAATAATCCTCAGATGACATCGTCAAGACCACTTCCATAATATCTCGCGTAAACGGGTTTTCTCGCGTTGATAACACGCACGGGTCTCACGCGTACGCGTAGAACCGTCATTTTATTAAATATCAGGTCGATCTCTAATGCACAGTTGTATCGTCAAAGTCTCCCCGCAGAAGTCCAACGCGTGCCCGTCTTGGTCCACGAGGGAAAAACAAAGGTGCGCAACCGGGAATTGCTGCATGGAAGATACACGGGCGTGGAAGTAATCGACAGCAGATCACCTGGGGGCACATTCGGAGAAAATCCAAACAATATTTAATCTTGCGTGACAGCTACGCTTCCTGCGCCCGAAAGGTTTGCTTGGTAACTGCCGTTGATGGCGTCACAGGTTCGATTAACCTGAATCATGGTAGTAATCCTGACAATGTCTGGCGCGATATGGGATCCTGTATGCAGAATTGATTTGTGTACGGAAATATCTTTGAGCCAACCGAGAACCGTTATCAACAACGACCGTCCAATATTAACCATGCACTACGGAGATTCAATCGAGGTGACGATGCTAAGTGTGGGTTCGTGTTCGCGTATGCTGATATTAGAATCGTTTTTGGTAAACATAGAAACCCTTCTTTGTACCTCAGCATTGATCGAGTCAATGTCGTACACGCCCGTGGGAAGTTTCACAATGCTCGAAGTTACGCGTGTTATTCGCGTCAAGGCCACAGAATGGCCGCGATCGGATATTTGGGCCAACTGTAATAAACGCGCAACGACGTAAGTGCGATCTCGAGTGTGCGAGATCGTCCCGCGGTGATTGATGTCGGAAAAAACATGTGGAACTCTGGTTTCATAGACGAGATCGTGATCATCGAGGGTACACTTTGGGTTGTAGTTGCAACAACACGCTGCATCACATCGTTAAATTCACGAAGAATTGGAAGCGCCTTAGAACACATCATCGGTGTAATATACATCATTGATATCTTCATTGAGTTCGTGTATCAATGCGCGGAAAGTCTCCACGTACATGATGTGGTCGATGAGCAACTGCTGACAAATCGATGCGGCCTCATTGATGACTTCTGGGGCGCTATTGCCGGCTCGAACCGATCCCACAAGCGTTTTCAATCGATCTACAAGTTCGTGGACCTGCTGGTGGTCTGCGGTCGCGCAATCAACGATGGATCTTTGTCTGGACAAACGTTGAGTCTTGATGATACCGTCACCATAGACTTCTTCCGGATGCGGTCTCCCAAAGACTTCTTGCAAATGCTCTCTCCCGCGTTGAATTTTAAATTGTTTGACTTCAGCGTCAAATTTTCCTTTAACTCATTGCCAGATGTCATACCCTTATCAAACTTTTCCCGATATACCCACTAAGTCCAATTTTCAGATCCTGCCTTTCCGGAACGTTTGTTGTTTTATGTTACATAATCTAACCAGTTGCTGGACAAAAAAAAGCGCCAGACGCTACGATGTCCTCCTCCTCCTTGATCTTTTGGCGGTCTATCTAATTATAATATTTCACGCGGTGTTTTATTTGACTTGGGTGGTTGTGGAGAATGTGCCATTGCCTCTTCAACGCCTATTTGGGCTAACACAATCTGCACTGGCAAGTGTTCAATGGCTTGGCTGTCTTGACAATTGGGCCAGGTTCTTTTTCTGATCCCATCATCTCAGCGGTTACTTTTCCAATGAATGTTTGCGAGGCCGTGAGCGTCAACTCCACGAAATATTATCAGCATGTTGCTGTTGTCACTTTGGGCACGTGGGCGAATAGTTGTGTCACATAGATCACGTCTGCGTTCTTGTGTCGGCCCCAGGAAAATATTCTTGCGGGGTTGTCTTGACGGTCAAGCATGACATCGTGGTACACGACGAGTTTATTGTGCTCCGGGTCAAGTCGTCAATGGTGGGAGCTTCATCTCTCGTGGAAAATATCATCGGATGCTTGAGACGCAAGGGCGTCCGCGAAATCTCTTAGTACGTTGTAACACGGCTGATTGTCCGCCGATGGCGTAATCATGTACAGCCGATACCACGTTAACCATCGCATGATCAGATTCAGCAACAGTTGGGTTTTCCCAGATCCGGCAGGGCCAATGAGCAGATAAGTCAATGACGAAAAACTTTCGTGACGATGCCATATTCAATACCAATTGTTATATACGAATCATCATGCCTTTATATTGTGTGCGATGTCGCACACAAAATCGTACTGCAAAGCCAACTCGGGTTCAAACTCATAACAACAGAGCCGCAATCGCTGGAATTTGCGTTCGGTGTGGAGCAAAGAAGTTTACGTTCCTGGGAACTTCCAGTTCCGGACGGCCCAGGTCCATCGGATCCAGGTCTAAAAATAATCACCGGTGATGATATCTTTGCTGCGTTGACTAAACTCCCCGGGGTACCATATCCTGGCAAAAACATATCCCTGGATATAATTACTGCGGGCCTGGAACATGGCTGGATATCCGACTGGATTCCAATGACCGATCAAACCCGGGAGAAGAACCTGTAAACCGCGTCGATGCTGCATGTTAACGACATGATCTAGCATAAAATACATTAAATGATCTTTATGGACGTCAAAGAGCTGAAGTGGATCTCATCCATGACTTGGACGCGATCTCGGGACCGGCCATCGGAGAAGGAATTGTCAGATGGATTGTGAAAGGAGACATGAAGGCTAAGATCGCACTTGGAGGTAAAGCCTCGATATAACAAACATGCCCGCGAAAAGCGTAGCTTCCGAGCGGATCATGTCTGCGATATATTTCAGTTCCTGCTGTTATTGGAAGGGTGAAGCAGCCGTTGGTAATTTAGCGAGCGCGGCAAATGTTACCCATGTGGTCGCCAGAGTGTGGCTGGCTAAACAAGCATTGTGGCATATTTTTTTTACCTGCCTCGAGAAAGTTTTTTGATGTATCGTTTGATGTGAGAACCCCCAACCAAGTTTACCAAGCTGATCTTTTGCTTCCTCCACACGTTCGGGTACGTGCGCGGACATACAAATACGCGCTAACCGTCGTAGATGTTTCCAGCAGATACAAAGAAACCAAGCCGCTGACATTCAAAGATTCAACAAGTGTCGCACAGCATTCGAACGCATCTATGCAAGTTCGCCATTAATATGGCCTCGGCTTCTGCAAGTGGATAAGGGCAAATAATTGTTAGGAGCCGTTGATATGTTGTTGACGACATGTCTGCGTTCATCGCGATCAGGCATCGTGGGACGATTCAACCGTACACTTGCAGAACGATTATTCTGGTACCAGTACGCGAAGGAATTGTTAATCAATCACGAAGGGCTCTTCCTTTAATGGGTGACGTGCCTTCGCCCGATCATAGCCGCGTTGAACAATGAAATTACACGCATGATCGCGTGTTGACGCGATTCGGCAAAAAACATCACGGTCACATGAGGTTCTTTTCCGCCACAGCCACCCGCGTTGGACTTGGTCGAGGACAATCTGGTACGGTATATGTATGCCCCGGGGGAGCTGGAAGGATGACAACGTCGTGCACTGACCTGGTATGGTCCATCGATGAATATACGATCTCAAACAGGATTGACATTCCGATGCAGCCAATGCGTTACGATTTGGCGCCGCCAGCGAGTGGACCTCATCCACGGGAGGCAAAGCCTCCTAGAAGAGCATTTGTGTTGGAAGAATTACAAGTCATTCCCGAGAATACAAAATTACCGCCAAGGTCTATTTTGGGATCTGCGCGTGCCCGTACACGAAAGTGGTGACTCCATCAGGGAAAATCCACCGCTCGGGGACAAACTTACTTTGGTGCCAAGATACACACCCATGCGATGTTTCCGAGACCTGATAAGATTTGCCGAGTGCATGAATTCACATCGTTGTTGAAGACACTCCATGTAATGTCGTGCCGAAGATACTTTTGCACAACCACGTGTGGAACTCCTTTGGCTTTCTTGATATTCGAGTACATTTCTGTGTTTCCAAATTCAAGTTCACCCATGCGCTGTTAGCATTTTCGAGGCTAATCTGTATTCTCGCGTGCGGGATACATCGCGGACAAAATCGAAACCCCGGTTGTCGTCGTTTTTCACGTTTATCACTGCCCGCGGTGGAATACACGCTGGCGTTGGAATATAACTCGCCCCGCGGAAAGGCTTATCTGATAAACCTTAACTTGAACTTCTGTGCATCTGGAAAGAGACCATCCTTAACCTGCTCGGGTGTATTTGTCAAACTTTCCGATGACTGATGCAAAACCTTTGTCGATTTCATCATTGATGGCCTCGGTGTCTTCGAGGTTAAAGATCACAAGGACATCACTCCATAACCATGCGCGCGAGGTTGTAGGTATTACAGTGCCTTCTTTGGTTAAATAACCAGGCATAGTAAATTCCGCAATAAGAATAATATTCACCTTGAACCTGCCCGCGTGTGGTGTCACGCCTGCGTGCTGCAAGGTTGATATGATTCCCGGACGCATATTCGCGAGAAGCTTCATAGGGTCGCTGCCTGGTTTGTATACGTGTGGGATGATTGTCTGGTAATCTTCGAAATCATGAGAGTGCTTGTGCATCTTGAACTCAGAGACTTGGATCATTTGACAACCACACGCGGCAGCTTCAGCGGCGGTAACAGCTGCGATATGGCGGCGGTTTTGTTCATCAACGACCACACGGCGATTTCGGCCCGCCTAGCCCGTGAAGGAACTATTTTATGAAACTGCGCTGCTGTTACACGAAACTGCCTCACGGTTAGGCGTACTTAGTACGGGGGAAGTCCTAATAGAGCGAGTAAATTTGCTTTCTTGCACCTCTTGGTATCCTTATTCCACGGCTTTGCGCGGATTGCTTGAGCTGATTCACAGTTTTCCTCACAACCAGCTGCGGTTCATCTGGGGGAGGTTGCCTTACTGCCAGCCGTGGCTCGTCTGCGAGTTCTAATAGTGCAAGTATATCTCCTTTTCTTGCGCATTTTGGTATTCTCATTCCACGATCTCGCGCGGATTGCTTGAGCTGATTCACGCTAGGCATACTTATAATAATGATACTTTATATAATTGCTTATCAGGCAATGAAGTTTTTGTAAAATTAGTTTTACTTTACCAGGATCGGAAAGCGCAATCGCAATTCGCGATTCAACGGTAGTGATGTCCACAGCATCGTTGGCGTTTTCCTCAACAACCTCAACGACGTCGTTGGCTTTTTCAGTGGTTTTCTCCATATTTGTTTTGGCGAGTCTTTGTCTGCGCGCGCGATAATACTCTTGTACAGATCCACATAGTCTGCAAAGGTGATTACGCGACTTGACTCAATACCGCATTTGAAGCATTGTCGAGCGCCTGTACCAACACGTAACGCCAACAAGTGAGATTTACAATATTCGTAATGGCATGTTCTGCCGCAAAGTTTATGTTTTTCAAGACAATCACCTTTGCATCGATTGCGTCCCTGTGCCATAAGACTTCATATATACATGCGGATTGTATTCTTTAATAGAAATACTCATTTATGTTCTCGATTGATGGTGTGCGTAACTTCAGCCGTATCCTGTCCGTTGTCTTCGACGGCTTATAGGGTTGTAGAGCATACTGCAGTGGATGGTATTTGATCGTACAACCAATGACCGTTAAGTACTTTTCACCCATGACGGTAATTTCCAAACTCGGGGGACCTTTTTCACCAGGATGCAGAAACTGAGGATTACCATCAAATAGCTTTTCCTGCTCAAATATAATTTTCTTCAGGCCGGCATTTGGCCAAATCACTGCACGCCGACCAGTATAAAGTATTACACCAACTCGTAAATGACCGCCACTTGTACAATTATATCCGATGATTTCAAAAAGTCTTGCACTGCTAGTATATTGACTCCATAGTTTATGTGTCTTTGCATGTGAATCTTTTTTCATAGAATTCCAGACACTGCATCTGCCGCTCATACTCTGCAGTTTTTAGAAATTTCTCATACCTACGTGTAAGCACTGTTGGTGTTTCCATATATTATGTGCTGGAGGCATCTCTCTAATTAATTTGTTCTTGACGGTGATCGTCGAGATATTCGCTGTCTTTGTCGTTTCCGCCGTCTCCGCTGTCTTCGTAGAATATTTCACTGCTTTCGCTGGGTGTGCCACAGTCTTCAACATAGTCAACGGCGTTCACTCGCACTGGCGACTCAGTTAACGTCAGTGACTTGCAGTTTTCTTGCACGACATCATACAATGACTTTTCTGGCTTTTTGTTATATTCTTCGCCCAATTTCCGTCGTGCTAGCTCTAACGCGATCCCTAACGCGGTTAATTTTTCTAGGTGCTCCAGATACGTTTTTGATAAATTATACAGCATTTGTTTGGCCTCTGTGACGAATCGATATGAAGCAATGAGGCTAAACCGCAATTTGATCTTTTCCGTGATGGTACAAATGCATCCTTGTGCGGGTAATCTAATTTCCGCATCGGCCACGGACGCGAATTCTTTTACGATATTATGTGTGTCAAACGGTAGTGCTTTCGATGACATTATATATTACTCACTGTGTTTATTTAATATAATATTCTCACATAAAAGGAAACTGTCGCTACTAGGGTTGTCCTTGTCGATAGTATTTCTTTCAGATTTATAGGCACACTAATTGCACACTAATTTCTTACAATTGACAGAGGTGTCCTAATCAGTGTAAATTGCGGTAGTGTGAATTTATAGCCCCAGATTAGCCCCTAGGGTGCCAAACGACATCCTAGAAAGTTCAGAGGATTTTTCAGACCGGACTACCTCTCAAAGAATTACGCGTACGTCGTAGTTAGTGTAATCGACACCGAGAGTACATCGTCAGATTAGACCTTCTCTTTTGCTCGACGTTTCCTTAAATAATAAAGAGAAATAATTTTTCCTCGAGCGTGATTCGAACCTGGAATATCGCGATCTAGCACATGATACGCTAACCGATTAGGCCACGCAGACTCTTAACAGGTAGAAAAAGAAAAACTCATATAAAAACTTGCCGAAAAATCACGTAATACACCCCTGTGTTATTACTGATGTAAAAACGAATCAATTTTAGAATTATCATCCATGGCCTGTTATTTTCGAGTGCAATAATTATTTCTAGTGTAATGGTTCTTTGAGTGTTATGATTTTTTTGGTGCAATGACTCTCTTCGAAATAAATATGGAAATCATATACGTGCGCAAATGTGCACTCATAGTCACGGCTGGTATGACAATCCTGTATCTCAAAATTATTAAATTGGCACGTTCGCCAATAATAATTTGAGTCGCTTCTACATCAGTAGTGGCTAAGTTTAGTTGCTGGGAACCCAATCTGAGAAATTTTAGATTTTTCTTTGAGAATTATAGGCACGCAGAATTAAAGATTTTTCAGATTACTCTCTTCTGTACAACAGCAACTAAACTTATGCCAGCTGCGGGCAGATCAGCAATCGATAGCAGCAGTAGGCTAGAAAGCGGAGGCGCCCATGGGGGTGTTCTCGCGTACGGGAATACACTCGCGAGTGAAAAAAGGGTAAAGTCATAGGGTATGGAAGGAGTTAACCCAGATCGGTAACAGAAATCTCAAACCCTTACTTTCACACTATTTAGGGACATTTAAAAGCGACTGTTTAATACAGGTGACTGCTTACTAAATGTGACTTTTACTAACGAGCAGTTCGACTTCTATTTAATTACTAGCGGAGCGCAGCTTAAGCTTCGTAAAGCCGATTCTTAAGACAATACGTATTAATATACAGGTTTTCTATAATGTATGATTTAAAAAATGTCATTAATCGAACGTTAATAGTGAAAATCGATACAAAGTTCAGCAATGCAAAACAAACCGACTCAGATGAAGGAGATGGATCTCGATCTCTCTTTTCTTTCCCACACAGCATTATCGTGTACCTATCTGCATAACAGTGGAAGAGATTGGAATAAACAAATAATAATAACAACAAATAAAATAAAGTCATCGGAAGTCCCTCGGCTGCGCTCGCTATGTTAAAGCTCTGCTTATTTCATATTAATAAAAGAAATGAGTTGAAATTATGCTGAGGACGCGTTTTCAGCTAGGAAGCTGACAGTTGAAGTCTCGCGTGGCCATCGTGACTCGACACTGACGACTAAAATAGACACTGAAAGTGGCCGTTCTTCAAGATTGAGAAGAGGAATCAATTTCCTCTCTTCATCCACTTCACGTCATTATAGCTCATTAGACATAACTCAGCGCTTGTGATTAGCTGACAAACTGTACCCGTTGTAATCAAAACAAAAGAGGAAAATATAGTCGAAGATTAAACAGCGAAATTATAGAATCAACATAATTATCAGAGTCACGTATTCGCAAATAAACCATATGACCATTGTGCATGCCATTAAAAGTGATTGTGAAGGACATGGTAATTACAAAAACAACAACCACCCCACCCTCTTTCATTTTCTCGGGAAGTATTGATCACCCTCTTATAACAATCCTGTGTAAGAGAAGTGAAATCATCATAATATGCACCACAACATTTTTTTTTTAAACGCGTAATAACAAAACATGGCTAATTTCCTTAAAATGCGTGTATTATAAAAACGCGTAATAACAACACATGGCTAATTTCCTTAAAATGCGTGTATTATATTATTATTTCTTCATGCATAGTGTAATGTAAAATAATGACCAATTCTTGTGCATAGCGCGTACCGTCCCAGTTGAATGCGATATAGCTATAATCGTCTGGATAAATGAGAAAATAGCAAAATGATATTTACCCCGTTTAGCATTGAGTATAAATCACAGATGTAAATCTTGTACTGTGAAGATGAAAAGACTTTTCTTCAGCGTTATAAGTGATGTTGTTCTGGAACGTATATATCATAAAAGTCATGGTAAGCTGGATGATTATATTCTAGTACACTGTGTTGATATGTCTGGATATTGCTTTATTTTTAGCATCTATGTCAATGTGTGGATATTGCTCTATTTCTAACACCTATGTCAATATTCAAGCTGTTTGCAAAGTATCTTTAATCTTTTACAAATCTCTGAAAAATACATAGGACATATTAGTTTGTATTTAAATAATAAAATAGACAGCTATACACTATGATGTAGCACAAGTAGTTAGGAAAGCAAGCAGTCGACTGCATTCATTTTTATGTCCTTTTACTCTGGATTGTAAGCTTTAACTTGCCCATCCCATTCCCTCTCATTTTTTTTTTATCCGTTGCCAATGTATTGATCGAAATTAAGCCTCTTTCAAATAAATAAGTATATATTCTTATCCTCCAAACTAAAGAAACAAATTATTTGGTCCCTATTGAAGGTTTTCGGCGCACCAGAAGCCGACCGTCAGATAGGAGACGCGTCTGCCTATCGATCTCTTCCGCTCAGTGACTGGAGTTCGTAGACCAAAGCCAATATTTAGGTACTATCCATTCCTCTTGGGGAGACAGTCAGTCAATCTTTGTCAATAATAGGCTTCGCGACTTTGGTAATGATTAAAAAGCCCAAATGGGAATTGATTTTCCCTTTCCTTCATTTGGACAGTATATATACAAACATAGATAAAGAAACAGAATGGACACAATCAGTTTAGACCACGCGCGTGGCAAAGAAAGATAGGTCTATCGAAGGAAACGAACGCCAATAATCAGTTTGGTAAATTATTTTGGTAGATAGAAGACCAAACATAAATCAAACATAATAAAAGTAGACGGATATCACTTTGAAACCTCATTTTGTACCAAAAGTTTGATTAAACTAAATTAATCAGGAGAAGACTGGTTTCACCTGGTTCTATCCAAAGTAGAAAAATAAAATAACGCAAATATCGATAGTTTTTTCGTAGGTTCATTGTTTTGTTTTTGTTATTTTTTTATTTATTATTTTTCTTCCCAAAAGTCTAAATTGGTATATATTTCTTTTTGTACTTCTAAATTTGCGGAGGTCTGTAAAAGTGATTTTTGTTTTTGTTGTTTTCTTTCTTGCATATCTTTTGACTTTTGTGCAGCCGCAATGTTTTCATTTACAGGTTTGTAATACAGAGTGGACAAGAGATTTTGTGATATATTTGTATTTTAACATAATACATGGTTATAATATTTTAATTAAAAAGAAGCAGTTGCATATTTTTACTGGAATAAAATCTGTAAAATACACTCAAACACAGACCAGATCATTTTGCAGCATGTTTTACACTCCACACTAATCACAAAACTGCTTGACGCTGTGCTACAATTGGGTATACTGGTAAAACGTATTAGAAAACGATTATAGTTTTTGGTGGTCAAATTTTTAAAAGAGACGTTTTTGGTAAATTTTAGTAGTTTTACGAGATCATTTCGGGCTCAATATTGCATCTCTCCCTCCCTCGCCCCCCCCTCTCTCTCTCTCTCTCTCTCTCTGTATCTCATATAGAACCCGTTCTTCCTCTATGATATTATCTGGGCTTTTATTTCACTATGCCATGACCCGAGCGATTTTGAGAATGTAAGGAACGTGGTGCTACGATTAACTTAGGGAAACAGATTAACAACAACAATAAACGTATTCTCAAACCAACAATTCTGCCCAATATCAAATAGTAAAACTTGAAGGGCAGAGTCGATAATGATGAATATTAAAAATCATTACGTTGGCGAACGTGTCGCACGGAAGCTATTGAAATGGCCAGTTTTTGATTCTGAATCAGTCTTCCTCGGGATTATTATTGAACAGATTCAATAATTTGTTACCTAGAAAGGACCATTGAAATACGACTTTTCCTGAACAAAATATGTCATACACTTTGTGAAAATCCCGTCATTTCTTTTTACAAGACATGCAGACATTTTGAAATCATAAAAAAACTGACATACTGAATTTCTCTCATACATCTGTTATAGGTGTTCTCGTTCAGCAAGACCTCGCGCGTGACTCTGTGAAATCTCCGCCACAATCGTGTGCCCAGACGTATTGGCATTGAGACGGGCCCAGACATATTGGCATTAAGACGGGCTTGGTGATAGACGTTGTTTGCTTAATTACCATATAAAAATAGTATTTCCGAGTCTCCATAAAATAGAATTTGTCTGAGACCTTTTTCAAAAGTTCAATTTCCCAGAAAATTACTACTTTACTGGGGTGTTTTCAGCCACAAACAGACAAGTCAGACAATGTGGAGATTAAAATTGATTTTGTAATGTTTTACTTACATAACAGCAGACTGTTTTAATAACAGACAGAGTAATTACCTATTTGTTTAAAAATAACAATTGTCTTATTTTCGCACGCAGTAACACCATTGAACTAAATAATGTTACATGACTTGAAAAAGTCTCTATCAAGAAAACAGGTTAGGAGTAACTAAAAAGAAGGTAAATCAATCAATTAGTTTGTTGATTGATTGATCGATTCATCAACCAATCAATCTATAAATCAATCAGTTAGTATATTCATGGAATGATCGATCGATCCATCCATATTCACATCAATAAATCAATCAATAATAAGGATTAAAAACTTGCCCCGCCCCCTGTCTGATTTTCCCCATATCTAATCACCGCATTTCTAATGTTAGATTCCGATATTACTTTTAGAGTAAAAATAGGTGATGAGAATAGAATGAAGAAATCCCCCTCCCCCACAAGAACATTTTTTTTTAAATGTGTCCATTGACTACTCTATACACTAGAGCCAGATACTGGGGAAAGGAGGGAAGAACGGGAATGCACGGGGAGCAAGAGGCGGGAGTAGGGTCGTCTAGGGTAACTTTGGCGCTTCTATTTTCTGTAATCATGAATGTATATATCAATTGCCTGCGCACTCATTTTGCAAATTCGCCGTGCTAAGAGGCTGTTGCTCAAATCAGAAACAAACAAAAACACACACACAAAAAACACACACAAACAAAAACACACACAAACAAAAACACACACAAACAAAAACACACACACACATTGAGATGACATTGAGTCGTAATCGGTCTTTCTCTGGTTCTTCTTTTCACATTCATTTCAAAGATCACTACCTCCTCTACCCCACCCCCGATGAGAATTCCGGAGATCATTACTTGAGATGACATAACGTGTGTTGTTGTAATTAGATTACAATTAACAAAGTTCCAAAATGAATTACTTTTTAATAGAATTGGTATATTAAAAAAGTAAATGTATCTGAATGCTGGGAAGTAGTCGGTACCAAGGGAAAACCTCCATTGCCTGACGTAATATTATATAAAAAATAATGTGCATCTTCGGAGCAGGCATGGAGCTCTCTCTCTCTCTCTCTCTCTCTCTCTCTCTCTCTCTCTCTCTCTCTCTCTATCTATCTATATATATATATATATATATATATATATATATATATATATATATATATATATATATATATATATTTATATGAATCATTGTCATTAACCCAGAAATGCCCTCTCTAAATGAGCAGACGTCTAATGTAAGTCGTCTGCGGTTTAATTTAGCGCGCCAGGCGCCCACTTAAACTCCATATCTCATTCTAGTGGTATGTTTTCAAGGGGCAAAACAGAGACATTAGTTCCTTGACTAACGGGACTGTCTGGCAGGTCGCCAGATAGCTGCGTAAATAACGGCTAACCACAGCGTGTTTTCTTCCGCTTGTTTGCCGAAGACTTTATTTGTTCCCGTTAACAACCGCAGAATTGGGAAAAAATATGTATATGTGTTTTCCCATTTGTGGCCGAGATTCTGAAATATTTACGTTGAATAATATCTGAAATGCATGAATAGCTTGCATCGAGAGGAAAAAGGAATTTTTAAAAAATTGCGTGTAAGAACACGAACCAGAATGTTGATCAAGATGGACCAACAAGTTTTGGTTGCACGTGTGCATTAATTATCATTACCACACATTAGACAACAACATGCGATACAACTCAACGTAACGAAGGGTTTCCTTTTAAAAGGAATCGATATCTAGTGTAAATGTTGATAAAAACAAAAAGCACAATCATGCACGGCTTTGCGAAATTACAAAATTTTGACCAACCCACCCTCAGGCGTTTCCTCGTGTTTCGGACAACGTTTGAACTTAGTCAATCTTGTATGATACAACTATTACCAGAATAAAGACTAGCGTTGTTAGAAATACTTCCCCTCTTTGCCCTGTGTTGACCTGGCGTTTTGACACCTGACGAGCTGTCATCTTATCTCTCTGACCTACAATAATTATTACCGCATACAATAGGTCAGAAGGTGACGCCAGGAGGTCAACAGAGAGTGCCATATTCATCCCGATAATAGCAACTGTAAAACAAAAACGAGAGAGAGTGAGAGAGAGAGAGAGAGAGAGAGGGACAGACAGACAGACAGAGATAGAGGCAGCTAAATGGGCAGGCAGAGAGACACAGAGAGACGCAGCTTGAGGCAGATAGAAAGATACAGAAAAAAAACATATCCCTGGGCCGAATCAAGATTTATTTGAGATTGTAATACCACTAATATATGGAGTACTTAGGCATGCTCAGATAGTGGGGGAAACTAAATATCTTCGCTTACTCCTTTATCTTGATATCACATACTCAGTCACATGTAATTATAAAATATGTAAATGCCGGAACACCCGTTATCATTTGAAAATCAAAACCCCGTAAAATCCATGGTGAAATAATGTCTCCGTATATGGAATTTATAGCCTGATTTCCGTGTAGATATTTAACTAATTCTGTCACTATTACTTCCCACGACAATCAAAGTGAACGAGTTAAACAAATCAATGTTCCTGAGCCATCTTGTTAAGGTGTGTTGTACTAGCAAGCGACAAAGCTCTTTTACGACGTCGATTATTGTATGTTTCTTTGATTAAAAAAAATTGTTGCTACTGATTGCATAGTAAAACGGCAATTTACTGCAAACAAAAAATGTGTTGAGCAATCGAAGTATCGAGACGCTGGCTGTTGATCTAAATCCATTCACTCAGAGTAGGCTCGATAGCCCGTTTTAAAGGGAGTGTTTATACGTATTGGACTGAATTTTGACGGGAGAAAAAATGGACAGACGACGTAAAGTGCATTGTTCCAAATTCTAGTACTAAGAATATATGAGAAATTTAACCTAGATTCATTTCGACTGTAAATGCTGGTGCTTGCATGGTTGCTCCGGGAGCAATAGGGAAAAAATGAGCATATTGTATTACCCTTTGGAGACTAAAGTCGATGGAATTGAACAAAAGGTTTACAACGTAAAAATATCACGTGCATTCCCCAATCTAGTCGTGAAGAGAATATACAGACCGCATATACTATACATATAAATGCTAAACCCATCGGCCATCGTACGAGGCCGCACGTGTTCATTTATTTCTGAGTGGCAACAAAGCTAATACGCATTGTTTAACGCTTACATTCGCTCCAACTCGAGACAAATGACGTTTACTTTTTCGATCTGAATGAGTACATTTTTCATATTCTCAATACCAGATACCGTCGATACTCGCTTATAAGTCGAGTCCAACTGCAAACAACATAGACCCTTCTCATTATGCTTCGGCAGATCAGGGTCTATATTGTTTGTGCTACCAATTATTGGACCTGTTTAAAGCTAACATGTTTTCCATCAAACTTTCTATGCAAAAATTATTAAAAATACGTAACCAGTCCCTTTAAATAATAATTATAACCTAATGGTATCTAAAATTTATGTTTTTGATGTTGAATGCTTGAATTGAAAAGAATAAGATCTTGCTTGAAGTACTATAGTTTCCACTCATCTAAATCTGCTGGAATGCGAGTTAAAAGTGTTCTTTTAACGTTTAGGAAGTCAGTCACGGGTACATTTCAAAACAGACTATAGTGTTTGTAAGCAGTTGGAAGGACTGTCAGACGCCTGCAAGTGTTGTCAAATTACGATTGCGTCAGGCATCGCTTGCTATCATTACTAACCATTATAATTCGTGGAAAACCGCCACCTGCGGTTCACATTAGATAAGAAAACAAAATGAAACTAAATAGAAATAAAGGAAGAAAGACCTCATAACTTAAACTAGAGCATGGACTAAACGAAATTAAGGTGTATGTCATGCCCGTGTTGGTCATTACATCGTGTATTTTGTCTATATAACTTCAAATGAGAACATCAGAAACTGTACACTATAATTAATTCTAACTGATAGGAGTACCTAGATTACATTATTGTAATTACAAATATGTAACAAAAATATTTAATCAGCTTTCACTAGAACAAGCACTATAACAAAATATTTAGTTTCCTAAACTTCCCCAAAAACTGACCAAGTCCATAAGATCCACACAGTTTTGAATTCAATTCTTAAATTTGTGGTTTTAAAGTTGAGGTTGTCCACCCATAACATTAGTGATCACTATGGTTTGAATAGATGACCACTATGGTTTGGAGACATCTGTGCATGTGCTCTCATGTACATATATAGGGGTTGTTTCAAAATAGCGTTTAAATTGTTTTGGACTTCGTCATTTTTTAATGAAGTTTAAGAAACTGAAGAAAAAAAAAACAATTGATGGTTCTGGTGGCAGTTGATTAAGTATTTTTACGTATTTGTATTTAAAATAATGTGATCTAGGTACTCCTATCATTTAGAATTAATTATAATGTATAGTTTCTGATGTGCTCAATTTAATTCATATGGCCCAGACATATCGTAACGACCAATACGGCCACATAAACCTTAAATTTGCTACCATGGGGCAAGTCGCATTTCACTATCCAAAAGCAATCCAAATGTTTTCAGCTCAGAGAGAGAAAGAGAGAGAGAGAGAGAGAGAGAGAGAGAGAGGGAGGGGGGGGTGCTGCTGATAGGGGGCGAAGACTGGTCCTTTATGTTATTTTTAACTACAAAATTGTAGTACATAATATCGAAATGAGGTTTTGCCTAAAGATAAGTGTTGCACTGTACTCAGTACAAAACAAAGCGATATTTGTAACCACGTCTGCCCCAATATAACTATGGTGGAATATATATATAGATATATATATATATATATATATATATATATATATATATATATATATATATATATATATATATATATATATATATAAAGCCGATCTATTTTATCAGTAGACAATTTATGAATTATATGTAAGAAAATAGCCAGCAAATCTGCATACTGTTTACTATACTTGCACCAAGTCCCCTGTTCAGTATATTTTCCTTAAATGTTTGTTTGTGTATCAAGCTCTTTTGTCCCTGGTATACTTCCTTTACTGCATCTTGAATAAGAGCTTTTCAGCTGTAATTAAAGAGCCGTATTAGGTACTGTCGGGACACTTACTAAATTTGATAGAAAATTGCATGGGGAGAAAATTTACTCAAAATGCGACTTGGTGCAAGTCTAACTGCTTCCTCATATTGTGGATACAAGTCTAGGCCTGAACCATTAACAATACATGTCAGAAACACAGTCCAAAAGAAGTTTTCTGTAATTGCACATCAACGCATTTGGAAAGATTGAGAGACTGTTCGCAGTATTAAATCACATATGACTTAAGCAGGAAAATGTAGTACCAGATTAAAATATAGGTAATATATTTGGGAAAAAAATATAAATTTCATAATGATTCAATTGACGTATTGAAATTTAATTACATTTTAAGAAAATCATAATTTCCTTGGATTTTGTCGTTAGATTTATGAAACACCATTTCAAAAGCTACCCCATCATTATTCCCTATTCTCATTTTGTTCATCTGTTCTTCCCATGCTGCTCACTAAACTTGTATGATATGTGTACTTTTACCGTTTATTTTTATCAGGGTGACCGAGTGGTCTAAGGAGCTCGTCTTTACAGATCACTCACATCTAACCTCTGACCGCGTGGATTCCAGACTCGGCTCAGCCAACGTGTGTCTGTGAGAAAGCTTGCCAGCAGCTTCCCGTGGGTTGATGATTCTTTCCGGGGTCTTCTCTGGTTCTTCCTACACGAAATATACTGGCGGCCATGTATGTACTGAAAATGGCGTTAAAATCACACCACCCACAATTATTGTTATCAGTTTTCATTTATTGGTATTGTTATTAAATTACAGATTTCTGATTTCTTCCTAATGTTTATTTGTGTATGTTTTAAGTTTCACGTGGATGAAGCAGTATGCAAAACTCCCATTTGTTCTATGTCATTGGTACAGTTCTACAAACTACCAAATAATTGATCGATCCCAAGATTCTCACGTCGTTGCTTTTTGCATGGCTACAAAAAAAAAACAACAAAAAAACAACACAACAGTGGATAACAAACTACCTTGTATAACCCCACGTGTAACTTAAAATCATTCTTCTAATGTTATTTCGTTAATAACGATGGACATGTAGCCTAGTATAACTATAGCTTACCCAATTTTTTATTTAGAAATATGCTTAAGTAAGAATATTAATTTAGTATTCCCAAAAACAGTGTTTAGAGTCGAAAGTTAATATTTCTGTCTTTAACTCTGATCAAGTTGTCCCGAAATAGACCACATCCTTGCCTCGTTTTGGATAAGGTCAACGTCATGTGTAAATTGGCTATTAATAGGTTTAATCATCACGGAAAACACCTCGCATGTCCCCAGGCATCGATATCGACACACTCTCAACAGGGTGCCAGTAATTAATGATAATCTATTTTCGACGGATTAAATAGCGGGGGAATAAAAAGAAAAGAATATATTGACAAAGCAAACATATACCGACGACAGTACCCAGGCTGGTAGGAGACCTGTCCGCTGCACTAAGCATGCCCCTAACTGTCTATTATATTGACAGAGAACAATTGTAGTCTCATGATAGGGTTTATTATTTTGTGTAACGGCTTAAGGAGGGGTTAACGTTTGACAAAATATGATTGGTAATTTAACCCACTCATCCACAGTGAATATATAACACAGACAATTTCCTAAAGCTGTCACTATTTCTCGCTGAAATTCACAAGCTGTAACTGGAACTGGAAATTGATGAATTTCCAAAACAGTGATTTCTACGCCTACTAATTAGCATAGCCGTTTCTCTAAAATCAAAGATTTTATTTTGGAAATGTAACCTCTTCATTCGTGAGTGATGTTTTGGTTCATAATGAAAATGCTTTACATTCTGGTTAGTATCCGAGACGTTATTATGTAATAAATCAAACGTTATTATGTAATAAATCAAACAGAACCCGGCTGGAGAGTGAGCAGCAGTCCATTGGAATGATGAATAAACACAATTACTTGTCCTATATAGTCCCTACATTTGTTTGTCAGTACTGAACTTTGCAGTGTATCCAAATCCTAATAAATCGTATGTTAATCTAAAGTATCTTCAAAGATAAACTCATGGTGAAATTCTTGTCATAGCTTTTCTGACATTTTTTGAGAGACTGGACTATAAACAAAACAACTTGCAGAGAGTCCCAGATTTCACTTCCAGACCAGCACCAATGAATTATTACTTACTGTGCACCGTCGCCATAATACACACAGACTGCCACACCATAAACTGGGACTACATTCGTGGGTAGTGACCCGGAAGTAATAACTGTGACCCGAGTCCTATCAGGCCAACTTATTTATGGCCAGTTTTAGTCACTCTTATATTTGCATGCCACATATTTCAACTTTACTCACAAAATCTTTTTGATTTCATAGCACACAGGGTGTGTCACAACTGTCATAAAGTGTATAGTGTTGGTGTTCCACAGGGTGTCACAACTGTCATAAAGTGTATAGTGTTGGTGTTCCACAGGGTGTGTCACAACTGTCATACATTGTATAGTGTTTTTGAGACGCTAAAACGTAATTTGCTATATCTTCTTTAATTATAGGAATTTTTCAAGGCAGTACAAACTTAATTTGTTATATCTTCCTTTATTATAGAAATTTTTCAAGGCAGTAAAAACGTAATTTGCTATATCTTCCTTAATTATGGAAATTTTTCAAGGCAGTAAAAACTTAGTTGTAATACAACATAATTTCTATCTGTAAATATGTTTGAAATACAAAAACATTGATAAATTAAAGTTTAATAGAATTTTCAATACAAATTTAAATTTAGAAAACTAAATGTTAACGTTAAATGAATTTTTCGTACAAAGTTAATAAATGAAACTAACAAATTTTAGACAGCAAAGTTGACTAATGAATGGTGTTTAAAACAAGTGGTAGCTTGTGTCTGTTCAACGTATAACATTTTGTCCAGGGGTGGTGAAGCAAGATAGCTCTCGGTGATTTTTTCAGCAAATTGCAATATGCCTTTTCAAATGTATATAGGTGTACACACTAAAAAAACAATGACAAGCGCTATGTTTTAGATTTATTGTGTCAGGTACTCAACCATTTGTTAGTATAAATGACAGTGCACTCAAACTTCCCATTTTGATGGGACCAGTACCATGTTTTATAGCAAAAATGCATTTCGTTTTAATGTCAATAACCACAAAAGGTGACAATGTAATAGGAAAATACAGCTCCATGGAGGCTCTACCTTACCAAACAGTGGTGCTGAGCTCTCTCATGAATACCTAAGCCATATCTTTGAGGTGCTATATATCAGTGTGGTAATATGAACTAATCCTGGTGACTTATGGCTAGTACATTGGACATGTCTTATTGAGACCTTGGTATCACCACCTGACTGCTGGAGAGCTTCCAAGCTAATCCAACTCTTCCACCTTGTTCCAAATACCAGGCTAGACCTGAAAAGATATAACATGTTTTACTTAATCTTATAGATCAGTACGATGTAGGTAAATAAAGTGAAAATGTGCTAGATATGGAGATTTCAAAATGACATTAAGGATGTAAGCACAGCAAAAAACATTAAACTTGACATAGTGACACTCAGAAATGTGAAGCAATGGGCATGTATTAAAGTAACTATTCATCCCACAAATATATGAAATTTCTAGAAGTATGTTTGTCAGATTATGTTCAGCCATTTACATGCTAAAGAACTAATAATACATTAGCTATCATAAAGTTAAAGGCAATGTGGGATGGTGAGCTTTGATCATTGGTGCAACAATTAGTACATACCAGTATACAGGAAAGTTAAGTAACAATGTACTAAATTAAAAGATATTACCACAAGTAAACTAATTCATGATGTAAATAACATTTTTGGATATTTCAAGGACACACGGCCAATTATGTGCTCCACAGATCAACTATAGGTACCAAGAGATCTTACATCATGAACTAAATGTGAAATTCTGATCCCCAAATCTTGTAAACAAGAATGGATATTTGCACATGTGGGATATGTTCCATGTACTTATTAAGGTCAAATGCGCAAATGTAATTCATATGATCTGTTTGAACATTCTGGTGTATTTTTAAGAGTGTCGGTTAACAATTAGTAAGTATAATGGTTCATTAGAATGTGATATCAGCTGATGCTACAATGTCGCACTCTGTCAAAGTACCAAATCAAAATATATTACCTTACATATGCAAATTCATGATGGAAATAACATTTTAGGATATTTCCAGTGAATACAGCCAGATATGTACCTAACAGATCTACTATAGGTACAATGAGATCCTATATGATGTACTGAATGTGAAATTCTGATCCCAAACATTCCAATAAATAAGGACATTTGCTCATGTGGGACATGTAACCATGTTAAGATCAGTTATACAAAGTTAATTCAAATGATCTGTTGAACATTTCTGGTGTAATGTTTAGATTGTCAGTTAACAATTATTATTAGTAATTAATAATGCGTAAAGTAAAATGGTTCATTAGACTGGGCTATCATCTTATGCCACAATGTCGCACTTTGTCAATCAATGTCTTAACCAAAATTAACAATAAAAAGGAATGCATTTTGTGTTAGACTTACTTCATTTTGCTGTTTCCCTACATCCAAGGTAAATAGACCTGGAGAAAGTACATTTTATCTCTTTGATCTATAGTTCTATTGACATTTTTCATTCTCTGACAGTTTAAAATGGCTTAGTAGACAACATGAGTAGGCTCTACTATAGAGTTTTCATCTCCATCCTCTCATTAAGTACCATATAACTATGTTTATCAAGAATTACTGAAAGCCATACAAGTAGATATGTGTTACACACATAACACCCCATCATAAACACATATATTAACTGCTTGGACCATAATAAATAGTGTAAATGACCTAAAGGGACAATATCAATTAGAAAGATGTCTTCATGTGTTTAAATAAAGGCCTCATTCTGACTTTTAAAGGTATTTTCTCTGACAGACTGTGAACATTATCATAATTTGAACTTTTATATGGTGTAGCAATACATACATGATGATAATAATGTGCATCAACCCCATAGAGACTAAATATGAACCAATTTGCAAAATTTGCAACATTTAAATTTTACAATTTAAAAAATTTATTTTTTAATTTGATTGTTCTATTTTTAAAGTCAATATACACAGAATCTCAAAATTTCAAGGGTCTTACTTTAATACTAAACTTGGGATTTACATTTAAATTTTCATAGCCAAGACACTAACAGGACTCACAACACAATTATTTTTTCTATATAGTCCCTACATTTGTTTGTCAGTACTGAACTTTCCAGCGTGTCCAAATCCTAATAAACCATATGTAAATCTAAAGTATATTCATAGATGAACTCACGGTGAAATTCTTGTCATAGCTTATCCGGCATTTTTTGAGAGACTGGACTACAAACAAAACAACGTGCAATGGGTCATAAATTTCACTTCCATACTAACAGCAATGCCTTATTATTTACTGTACACCGTCGCCAAAATACACACAAACTGCCACACCATAATGCTCATATTCTAAAGAATAAACAATTTCCTTTAAATCAGTATCAAGAATACCAAAATCTAACTCATGCATCATCACCAAAATGAGAGAGGAACAAATGTTCTAAAAATAGACTGGGACAACATTCGTGGGTAGTGACCCGGAAGTAATAATTGTGACCCGAGTCCCGACAGCTAATGGTTGTTGGGTGGAGCTTGGGGATTCGTCAATTGCATGAAAAGACAACAGCATGCGACTATAGTTGGTTTCAATTGGCAACACTAATGGTATCCGGTGCCTGCATCTAAAAATGTATTAATGCAAACAGCCTGAAACAAATGGATAAAGAGTTAAATTTTCATGCGTTTCAGTAATTTCATGAGCTTCAGTTTTATTCCGGCCTTTTTTTCCACCGTTAATCCGAACAGAATGCACACGTCTCACCCTCGAAAGTTCAACGCTCTCATTATGTTCATTTTCGACACCCGAAAAGTGTGGCCAGAATTCTGTTGGAATGACCCTAGAGGGATGGGCACCTTGAACAATCACGTGCTGATGTCGTCTGCGTTGTTACTGGCAAACATATTTTTCTCTTAAAATAATTATTAACAGATTCTTTAGGAAAAAGGAGAACTTTTAATAAAACCAAATAAAATATTTAAGACAAATTCTAAAGTACCAAATGACTAGAATTAGCTGGAACGTTGGAGCCTACTGGACAACGTGGCCCTGGAAGCTCCTTCATTTTAAGTGTTTCAACTGCATAATTTTAATCATCTAACTGTAAAGAAAACTCACAATAGGAAACGTTTCGGTTGCTTCGCCTTCTATTTTTTTTTTTTTGGTGCAGCGGGGTCGGCTCTGCCCCCCCCCCTCCACTTATCGACCCCTGATGCATGGCGATTTTCGTAGCGCAGACTGCCCACGCGAATGTTTCAAATTAATCGGCCATATCTTTAGAACTGTTCAGTAAATTTGAATACAATTTTTGTATATATTTCCTTTCACTTTGTTAATTTATTTAAGGCACATATACAAACAAGGGTTCGTTTTCCACTAAGCTCTTATAACAGGAACTTTCTGTATCCCTTTTTCAGGCTATTTCCATTAATACAATTTTTTAATGCAGCATTTATGCAGTATCCGATGCCATTTGAAACCAGCTTGATTCGAATAGCATTAATGCTGCGACATAGTGTCATAATAACACGATAATAGCTTTCAAGGACCTGCCTCACTGCAAGACTGGGTCGGTACTTGTAAACGGTAAGAAGCTCTAACGAAACTTGAAAGTGCCTAAGATACAAAAGCAAAATTTAACTCAGATTGACTTTGGTCATCTTCAGGATTCCAATGACTCGGTGAAAGCTATTAGAATTAAGGCCATAACTTTTCAGTGTAACATCCAATTAAAAAAAATCATACATATTGTGTATGATCAGGGCCGGCGTAAGGGTATTTGGCGCCCTTTGCAAACCTTCAGCCTTGCGCCCGCCCCCTTCCCACAATTAAATTTCGAAAATGAATATTATACAGTTATTCTTTCCTTTTGTTTTTCTTTTTCTATTTTAGACGATTATTATCTTCTATTTTACGCTATTTCTCTTTATTTGTTTATTCATTCAGTTTTCTACAAACTTTAGCCCCAAAATCCACAAAAATCCATAATGAGAAAAATTCTAAAACTTTAGCTACGCATAAAGTCATTTTTTCTAAGTAGAGGAAACCAAAACAACCTTTTATTCTCCCAAAGCATTTACTTTTCATGCAACCTAGCATTACCTGCATTTACTTTTCTTGCAACGTAGCATTACCTACATTTACTTTTCATGCAATCTAGCATTACTTAAATATACTTTTCATGCAACATAGCGTTACCTACATATACTTTTCATGCAACATAGCGTTACCTACATATACTTTTCATGCAACCTAGCATTACCTACATTGACTTTTCATGCAACCTAGCATTACCTACATTGACTTTTCATGCAACCTAGCATTACCTACATTTACTTTGCATGCAACCTAGCATTACCTACATTTACTTTGCATGCAACCTAACATTACCTACATTTACTTTGCATGCAACCTAGCATTACCTACATTTACTTTGCATGCAATCTAGCTTTACCTACATGTAATTTATAACATTCACTTTTCACACAACCTAGCATTACTTACATGTATTTTATAACATCCACTTTTCACACAACCTAGCATTACCTACATATATTTTGCTGTCAAAATGTATTTGCAATTTATATCTAACAATTAAGACTTACAAAAAAATTATTTCTTGGCCAAAGCGCTTAGAAAATTCCATAAAGTAAAAATAAATTCCACAAAGTTCAAAATGAGTTGCAAAACCCCAACATTACCAAATCTACTGCAAATAACACCCTCCCCCCACTCTTGGTGGAAAATCTACATGTGTGGTCACCTTGCACTTCTTGTTTCTTTTTGTTACGTGGCCTTGCTAACGTAGTGTGACTGATTAGTCAATGAATTTCAGAAACAAAAAACAAAAACAAAAATCATCATCCAACATCGCTTCTTCAAGACAATACACCACAGGGGTTTTATCGATTCTCCACACACAATAGCTCTTAATCAACGTCACAAGTGTTTTTCATAATGATCTTTTATTACACTTTTCAAAGCTGCTCTCTTCCTAAAACGTTTGTATTTTCCTCATGGGAATAAATTCTATATGGGTTAAGGAAATTAAAATATTAGTATAACTCCCAAGTGATTCATGTTATGGTAAACGCCTTGCGGGCTTGGGGATGCAGAATGGGCCCAATGTGCTCTCCTGCATTTCATAAGAGTCGACCAATGGAGGAAGGAGCAGCAGTGGCACTGTAGTTAGCATGCCGCGCTCGCGACCGAAAGTGTGTCGGTTGGAATCGAATCAGCTGCGTCAGATACCGTGAGGTGTCTTTGAGCAGGGCACTGTACACCAATTGCTTCGGCAATAAATAACCTACTTGTGTTGCTGTGCTATAAAACACCAAACGAATCATGTTACTGGATGGATACATGGATGGGTGGATGGAGATCTGCAGAAAGGTGCAACGAAGACAGTGTGAAAATGTGTAGAGTGACCATAAATCGCTTGTTTTTGTTGCGAAATATATCATGCTCATCTTGAATAAAGTAAAGCCCAAATCTTCTTGTTTTCCTAACGTAGTTAAAATATATGTGAACGAGGACGATTTTCAATGCTGTAAATTAATAAATTATTGCCCCGCCTCCTCCCCCTCCCCCAATAATGCGAAAAATTCACAAACTGAGAAGTCGCATCTTTTAGGCTAATCAATATGTAAAATATTAAATGAATATGAATAGAATATAAACCATATATATATATATATATATATATATATATATATATATATATATATATATATATATATATATATATATATACACGCACATCGGAGTTCGCAATAATTTATATTTGAATCGTTACTCTAAAAATGCAGTAACTCACATTATATCTAAGAAGCATTAATTTCCAAATTTACAATAACTGTATCGATACGGGCTCCGAAACCTAAATTATATCAAAGAAAGGAAGGAAGAAAACAAAGCTGTAATTTATGTTTCATTGGAAAGCAAAATATATATAAAAAAAATACACCGCTCTAATACATTTTACTGCCTCTTTTAACGTCCTATTTGTCAGGCTTGCTGGACTGGAAATCAATACTCTGATATTTTCTAGCTCAAGAGATGATACATGTACACTTGAAACACCGTATTCACCGTGTACAACGCCCAACAAAGTGAATACACTGTAGTCGAGGGTCCGCCATGGCATAATGCGCTAATAGATTATTGTTTATGATATATGCTTCTAAAGAAATATGAATGACCCTGATCTGCCGACGCATTAAGCAACGGTGCATTTTGGGTCTACAATTGTGGAAATTTTGCGTTTCATATACGTGTACACGCGGTGAAAATCACATTTATCTAAGGCCGATTTAAAGCCTCCGGAGAAAAGAAAAATATGCTTAGTTCACCAATTGTGCAAATTTCATTCCCTTACAAGAAAGTCTTATGGCATTGATTATCGGGCAGATATTACCAACTCGTTGCATTTTTGTACAAAACAAGTAATGCTGACTAAAGCAATCAAAATAGCTAAACAATCATTAATTTTGTGTTGAAATGAAACTTTTAATAAATATGAACATTTATCCTAAGAGTGTGATCTGTGCATTTCCAAATATAAATATATATATATATATATATATATATATATATATATATATATATATATATATATATATATATATATAGAGAGAGAGAGAGAGAGAGAGAGAGAGAGAGAGAGAGAGAGAGAGAGAGAGAGAGAAAGAGAGAGAGAGATAGATGGAAACTGCAGTGACTCAATGGTTTGGTTGCGTTCCTGACTCGTTCCGGGTTCGAATCCTGCTCAGACCATACCACCTTTGCTGCTGTGGTGTGTCTCTGAGCAAGGCACTTTCCTCCTACTGCCACGGCAGTATAGTATTCATTTATTTGCCGATGTGCCGTTAAATACCAACCAATAACTACCCAACATTATAAATAAAACCTTTATAGACTACAATGTAACAGTATTAGTTGTCAACCAAATTTTCAAGGCACGATGAACCTATTTCTTTCGTTCCATTTCCAGTCCTAACTTGCTTAGTTTCTATTGGTAGATCATTATTCGCTATTGAAAATTATGCGAAAATACAGCTGTCCTTCATAGGCCAAACCAGTATATGTTTCTCAGATAAAATACATTCTATAAACAAGATTACTTTCGGTGACTCAGTCAACATATCATTCCTTTCCTTGATATATTGATCCACTTAGCGTCGAAATACGCCTTTGTTCAAACAGAACATGTTTTGTACAGTCTACAAAACAAAACCGATTACGTTTGCATTTATTGATCGATCCGTCTGTTGTTATAGAGGCCGTTTTCTAACTAATTACGCGCCATCATCATATAGGTATCACGATAATCCTAGTTTCCCACGTTTCTAGCATCATATAGGTATCACGATAATCCTAGTTTCCCACGTGTCTAGCATCATATAGGTATCACGATAATCCTAGTTTCCCACGTGTCTAAGATCATATCGGTATCACGATAATCCTAGTTTCGCACGTGTCTAGCTGATTATTGTAATAGAAGAGTTACAATAGTTTTAAAAATGTTAGTGATCTCTTGTACTACAAAATAATGTTCAGTTTGTTGCAATTTTTAAGGAGAAAGATATGGAAAATCAGTCTACACATTTGGATACTTATTTTAACAACTTTTGCAACATTGAAAATTTACATTTAAATGATTTAAATAAAATTCAAATTTCTTCAAATCTCAGGGTATATTTTCTTATTCATATGTCACTAAACACATTTGAAATGTTATACTAAATTAGGATGTTTTGAAAATGGAGATTATTCTTGTTATTTCCCCAGACCCCCCCCCCAAAAAAAAAAAACAAAACATTATTTTTTCTTCTTTGAAAAACCCACTAAACTTTAAACTTCCATTTTATTTGTAATATAAATAATATTTATTGCTACTCATTTACAAATATATTTAATTTATATATATTTTATTGAAAATAAACGAGAATCACAGGATCTAAAGTACTGTCAAGTACAAAAATTGTTTTTTAAACAGAATCTCGTGGTTGGAGCTCTTCTGGGTCAAATGGAAACAATGAATAAATTTATCACAGAATTCATGATACTTGGAGCATTCGAAGGCATTGCTGGTGTCAGTGGCTGCGCGAGGGTTCGAGGCTCCCTGGGGCAATGTGCTTTAGTGGCGCCCCTACTTTGCCACAGAGAACAGTTTTCATGTCAGCTGCAAAAAAAGCTCCCGACGGCGCCCCCCTCCCTTGCCCAGCGCCCTGGGACAATTCCCCCCCCCCCCCATTCCATCCTCTCTCGCCGCCACTGGCTGGTGTTCGTAAACAGACAACCCACCCAAGATTGAGAAAAATCTCAACTCGTTTAAGGCCGAAGAAAAACCCAACCAGCTGGATAAAGCTGTGCCACTAAAGAAAAACTGCCTTGATAATGTGAAACATGAACAATCCATTATAAATCTACCTGACAAGCGGACAAATTGGGTGTTTAACGTTAAAAAATGGGCTAATGTTGCAGAATGTCCAAGCGTAATTTCAGGATTATGTTCTTTGTAGTGATTATTAACAAGGTTTGTTTGTTCTCGATTTGATTCACTTTCTCTCGTCTGAATGATCTTATGCGATTTTATATTGATATTAACTTTAGTGGTTTATATTTGGTTATGAATGATCGTTTGTGTGTAGCTATATTAAAATCAAGTTAATTGGCAATTTAATTTTTTTTTGTACATTGAGCACAATAAAGTGAGTATGTTATCATTTGCTTGACTTACTTTTTAGATACTATCTGAGTTTTTCGTAAATATCTCATCACCTACCTATGAAAATATGAAGAGAAATGTTGTAAAAGAACTTAAATCAACATCTTTTGCTCCATAACTACGAACCAACATATTCCCTTGAATTCTCCAGAAATCCGAACCAGCATGTTCCCCCCTGAACTTTCCAGAGCTCAGAATCTACGTGTTCCGTTGAAATCTCCCGGTCTTAGAACCATGCCATACTGCCACATTTATAGCGGTTGAAGTCAATTTCAGACAATATTTTCAGACACCTATTCGAAGGAAGTTCAGTCCTTGTTATTACTTCAACGTATATATATATATATATATATATATATATATATATATATATATATATATATATATATATATATATATTCTGTACTGAGTTTACACACACACGCACACACACCGAAAAACTCGTTGATATACATATCAATTCCTTTTTATTTGAAATAGGTATGTCATCCGTATGTGGCGGATTCTAGATTTTTACGAGAGTCTTGTTGAATGTTTCAGTATTTGATAGCTTAGTAAGTATATTAACGTGTTTTTCTTTTTGTTTTTTTTAGAACCTTATTTTCTCCTAGTTCTTCAAGGCCACTATTTTCACCAACATCAATTCCACAGCGACTGTTTGGCTGAAATCCCCATCGATCAAAGTGTGGAAGCCGACTGACGCTTGCACAAGATTTGATAAAAGAGGCGCTCTGCGGTTTAAAAATCCTTGATTTATTAGCTACAGAGATAAATGGATAGGTATGAATTAAAAACAGGATACAAATATATCGGCAAAGAAACACTGCTTCCTTGGAGATAAAGCGAGTTTAAAACGCTGAGAAATAGTCGATACAAAGCGTTGTCATGCAAATAATATCGAAGACTTAATGCAAATATTTAGCAAGTAAAACTGCATTAAGTTGGACTTAAAGCTGCACGTATACCGTATATACTCGGTTATAACATGGTAAAAATGCAAACAACAAAGACCAAGATCTGCCGGCGCATAATGCGCCGGCAGATCAGGGTCTATGTTGTTTGTTTTACTGATAAAGTCCTTACAAACTACATAGACCCAGATCTGCCTGCACATTATGCGAAGGCAGATCTGGGTCTATGCAGTTTGCAGTTGGTATCGCGTTATTCGCGAGTATATACGTTACTTGGTGTAAAATAGCACACAAATTGCATATTTATCACTTGCGGGTCAAGCATGTACATGTCAATGAGAACAAGATCCTTCTTTTTATTATGGAACTTGGAACCAGGAGTGTACTGGGTAAGCAACTCGGCCCTGGACTTATCTGCCGGGACAGGCCCGGGGTTTTGCTCACACCAGTAAAACACTGGTAAAAACGGATTTTTTTAAGGCCCACCGGCCCACCGATGCGGCGGTCTGCCGGGAGAGGCCCGGGGTTTTGCTCACACCAGCAAAACACCGGTAAAAACGGATTTTTTTTGCGGCGGCCCACCGGGATTTGTCCCGGTATGCCCAATGGCTAGTACACCACTGCTTGGAACTATATTTTTGATTCCTTCGATAAAAGGAAAAAGAACATGTTCCTCTGGTATTACTGCAACTGATGTGAGACGAATATCAAATGTCAATGGAAACCTGATTTTGCAGGAAGATAGGTCCATTTCATGAGTCATACTTTTGAACGGTGACACATTTACCACATTATATGTAGATAAAGACTTGTAACGTAGTCTTGCCGTGATCATCTAACAAAAAACTAGGTAAACAGACATTGCTTCCGCAAAAGAAATAAATAATTCCATTTTCTCCATGACTCCGATATATGTACTGCTCAAAAATATATTAGTAAAAAAATCTTTGAACTGATAACTGTAGCGATGCGTAGTTTTTCAAGCGTTCAGTTATATATACCAGTCATTACACTACACGTGCATCGGGTAATGTTACAGTTATCTGCTCTTTAACCAAGCAAAAATGGAAACACTAGTAACTGAAAACTTTAAAAACTATTGATCGCTACTCAGTTTTCAAAGTTTAAAGATTGCTGTTTAATATTTTTTCTATGAAGAAAACATAGCGAGCTATCATTTATGATACAAAATGAAGATAAAATGCTGACGATATAAATCAAACTTGATATAAATCATTTAGATGGTGTCGTCTTTTATGTACGGCATATACCGTTGCTAAATTATTAAAGGATTTGTTTGTTTGTGGGTTTAACGCCATTTTTCAGCACATGATAGGCTATACATGGCGGTCAGTATTTTTGGCGGAGGAAGAAGCGGGAAGAACCACCGACCTACGATAAGCTACTGGCAAGCTTTCTCGCATGCCCACGTTGTCTGAGCCGAGACTCAAACCCACGCAGACAGATGTGAGACGTCAGTGATCTGTAAAGGCTAGCGCCTTAGACCACTCAACCACTTGGGGCCCCAATCATAGAAGGACAAGTCGTTATGAGATATCAAGATATAATGATGGTCTGCTTTTAATACGAGAAGAAACGAAGAAAATTATTGATGATATATAAAATTAAAAAGAAGCAATATAAGACACACTAATTAAGATTATCGAAGATTATACAAATTGTATCAATACAAGACACACTAATTAAGATTATTAAAGATTATACAAATTGTATCAATACAAGACACACTAATTAAGATTATTAAAGATTATACAAATTGTATCAATACAAGACACACTAATTAAGATTATCGAAGATTATACAAATTGTATCAATATAAGACACACTAATTAAGATTATCAAAGATTATACAAATTGTATCAATACAAGACACACTAATTAAGATTATCGAAGATTATACAAATTGTATCAATACAAGACACACTAATTAAGATTATTAAAGATTATACAAATTGTATCAATACAAGACACACTAATTAAGATTATCGAAGATTATACAAATTGTATCAATATAAGACACACTAATTAAGATTATCAAAGATTATACAAATTGTATCAATACAAGACACACTAATTAAGATTATCGAAGATTATACAAATTGTATCAATACAAGACACACTAATTAAGATTATTAAAGATTATACAAATTGTATCAATACAAGACACACTAATTAAGATTATTAAAGATTATACAAATTGTATCAATACAAGACACACTAATTAAGATTATCGAAGATTATACAAATTGTATCAATATAAGACACACTAATTAAGATTATCAAAGATTATACAAATTGTATCAATACAAGACACACTAATTAATATTATCGAAGATTATACAAATTGTATCAATATAAGACACACTAATTAAGATTATCAAAGATTATACAAATTGTATCTTACGTTAAATTGAGAATATTGCCTTATATACAGTTTTCCACCTAACAAAGTTTTTGTTTTACTTATGTCTTGAGAAAAAGAGTGATGGATGAATGTATGGCTAGATGGATAGACGTGTGTGTTTGTGTTATTTTGTAGGTCTCATCGTGAGCTGTTGTGCACGCAGTGAGGAAATAATGTATATAGATGTGCAGAAATTATCTTTTCTTTTTGTTTAATTTTCCAATGGGCAATCCTTAAAAGATTATAGCGTATTGTTTATATGACCCATTCTTGTTTTATCAAAATCGGCACCCCGACAAAAGCGCGCAGGACAATAGCGCGCCGACAAAAGAGCGCTGAAAAAAACGCGCAAAGACCAAAGCGCGCAGGACAAAAGCGCGCCGACAAAATCCCACAAAGACAAAAGCGTACAACAATTAACATTTTGTGTCTCTAGTAAAGAAAAAACTAACAAATACAGCATTAAAGATCATTAGGCATCGTTTATTAATTAATATCTCAATATGCAGAAATACAGCGTTAAATAACAAATAACATCATCCATTCATTGCCTAGCTTTCTCAAAATCTGTCATAATACTCGCCGGCTGCAAGGAAATACGAAGTTCCTGAGGTTTTCGTAGTATTCGTTCGTAGCTTTGTTCCGTCTTATCTGGTAGCAAAACGTAAATTAAAGGATAGGCCGAATTACCTGTAAAGATTTGGTAGAAAATGCTCGGCGACACTTTGAATGTCCCATCGATAAACCAGTGATCGTGCTCCTCAAGAAGGAGCAGATTCTGATTCGTGTTAAACATCAAAATGCGATTTCCGTCCTCTGCGCCCGAATCCCACAGCAGGAAGTTCGCACCTCAGGTCATTTGCTGAAGCGGTTCTGGTATGGTTATATCGGCCAGCGCGTTCATGTCAGCGTACAGATGACCTCGTTTCTTTCTAAGTCTTTCGATCGTTCTCTGCGAAGCAGTATACGGCGGCAATATACTGGCTGACGCTAACGAAACTCCTGTTGTGCTCTGCTGGATGATTTGCCGAGGTTTTTCTAAAGTTGTCACGGCACGCCGAAGTCAGGCTGAAAGTTAAAGCTTGAATGTAGCTGTCATACCAGGACAAGCCTAATGTATTACACAATGGCCAATATATATATATATATATATATATATATATATATATATATATATATATATATATATATATATATATATATATATATATATATATATATATATATATATCAACCCTTTATGTCAACCACTGCATTTTCAGTTTGATTTGATAAAGTTGGTGTTAAATAAAATCATGCTGGATCGACATAGTTTTCTTCTTTTCCTCGTCTTCTTCCTCTTCATTTCGACACAAAATCAGAGACACTATGTACCTGCATGAACAACTGAAGACAACTAGTCCCCTTATTGGATGGAATCAAACGTTTGAGGCTCATCATAATATTGTATTTTCATTTTACCTAATTATGCATCTGAATGATGCAGCGATCTTGTAAAGACCAACTTGTAATGACCATAGGAAAATAAGATAGTGTTATTTTTGTACCCAAGGCAATATATACGAATATCACATCAAAACCCAATTAAAAAATTGTCAGATTGTTAGGAGAGTTGAAATAAGTACCCTCTCAAATGAACACAAATTATTATTTCTCCGATGACAAGGATACGGATATAGAGCCCCAGGAAGCTGCTGAGGTTCGATGTTTAACTTGCCGGACTCAAAATCATTGGGTTGCCTGTTCGAATCCTATCCAGACCAGCTCGTGTCGGCTGCCGTTGTGTGTCTCTGGGCAAGGAGCTTTACTGCCATTTCAACCACATTACATAGCCGTTCGTATGGTGATACGCCATGAAAAACGGTATCAATGTATTCACATTAATATTTACAATAAAATTAACGCACAAAATGTCTACTAAATACAGAATTTATAGCAATGGTATATATGTTGGATATGCAATGGTATATATGTTGGATATGCAATGACCCTAATTTAACACTTTGCTACATAAGAGAACTGGATGTATCGACTGATTCATCGATTTTCACTCCATGCAAGACAACTAGCTTTCTTCCATCCCACGCCTGCCTGGCATAACGGTGATATCGATCGCTCCAACTTTTTTGCCCAGATCCATATTAAGTGAATGTCTGGAAGGCAAATCTCATTCAATTACTCTGCCAGACCATTTAACGTGAAAGTCAATAGTCCAGACGCCCGACTGCCCACGCTGAAATGGCCATCACATACAGCCGTCTGCTTTTTCTCTCTGACTACACTTGGTCTTCAGTTATTACATCTTTTTGAGGCGCTTTGGCGCGAAAAGCCTTTTGGGGCGGTCAGACTTGACAATCCACATGTATACAAGTTGCAAATTATATAGGAAATATAAATCTTTCCAAAAGCACCGGATCTTTCAGAGATCGTTTTTTTTTTGTCATCACAAAGCACGGTGCAGCAAGTCTGAGAACTGGCCAAGCGCTTTCGAGATCTACGGATTCCTTTTTCAAAGCGGACGACACAAACAAATAACAATGACAAACACAAAAACGTAAACAAAATAACTATTTATATACTGTTGCGTTATTGAAACCAAAATCAAAGAATATAATCCTAATATATGACATGTGACCTATTTTACTGACTGAAACAAAAGAAATGTAACATGATATGGCAAAAATGCCAATGCATAACCACCCAAAATGTAACATGATATAGCAATATTGCCAATGCATGACCACCCAAAATTTTGACCGGATAATATTTAGTATTAGTTACACTATATGCGCGAGTGGAATACCATAAATATTGTAGGGTGAGGAGACTAAAAGGGTATTGGAAGAGAAACTGAGGGCGCTTTAGCGCCCGAATTTTCTCTAGAAATACCCTTTGATTGCCTCATCCTACAATATAACTAGCATCATACGAGAGAATATTGTCTAACTGATTTATTGTATGATCGTGGCTTTCGTTCCGATTTTTATACGATTAACTATCTTTTTTTCCACCTAGGTCACTTCTTCCCCTTATGCACATCTTTCCCCACCCCACCCCCTTTTTTGTAAGTGCATCATATGTCAATATACATGTCGCCAATCATTTTCGAATGCTCACGTGATCATACTCGTGTCTTTTTCAAATCGCCAACATTCATCATTTGTACATGTGCTGTGGTGCTGAGAAACACCGTTATTTCATCTACTGAAGGAAAATTGACTTGAAAGTGCACAAGTTACTAACGGTTCGTATATCGCGAAAGTTTGATAACAAGAGACAACCACTGCTCCAGTGAAATAAAAAGAAGAATAAGAATAGCATTAGAGATATTCGGTACACTGAAGGAGATCTGGGAGAATGGCAACCTATCGATATTTAAAAACTTGAGAATTCTAGACACATTCGTTTTCCCGACCCACTTGTATGCGTGCGAGACCTGGACCTTGAAAAAAAGAGATATAGAAAGGCTGAACGCGTTCGAGATGAAGTGCTGAAGGTAGATTTTAAAAATCAACTGGCAACAAAAAGTAAAAAAACGATAAGATAAGAAAAGACCTAAACAGTCTCAAGAAGATCAGCGAAAGAGTCAAAGATCGGAAACTGGGACTGTTTTGGTACATTTGCAGGATGAAGGACAACAGAATAGTGAAACCAGCAATGCTATGAATGACGGAAGGAAAGCGTAAACGAGGAAAACCAGCAAGAAGATGGCTAGATGACATAAAAGAGTCATGCAACACGAGCATTCACGAAGCAGTAAGAAGAGGCTTTTGGAATCCATCAAGAGAGAGCAAGAAAGGCTCACCGTTTTCCTCGACGCTCTCTTTGAGGACTATAGAGGGCGATTGATTGATTGATTAACCTAAATTTATATGGAAATATTAAATTGCTTTATTTTCTGGAACATATTCATATTGCGTTAGAATGAGTTTTGCGGAATTTATATCTGCAAAATATTAGTAATATATCTTAAACTAAACATACAGTGCTATGGTGTATTTCTGGATTTAATTCGTGGAGAAATTGTTAAGAAGGTTAGTGGGGGAGGGTTTGTTATTTTTTTTTTCTATTTTTTTTCTTTTTTTATCTTTTCGCAATTCGATTTTTTCTTTCATTGTTCATTTAAAGTATGGCTCAACAAATACAATAAATTTTAAATATCGTCAATTAATTTTTATTCTGTTTATCGATTTCGAAAATCTATTCACTCTCTTATTGAAAAATAGATTTTTCCTCGCGCCGATTAATTCTTTTTTTCTTCAACAATTTAACGTTTTGTTTCATTCTTCTTTTATAGGATGTAACTACAAATACGAGCAGTTGTTTAGGTCTACCCTTCATGTTTGATTGCTAAATGATTACATTTCGAAAGCTCTCTTTCTTTCTTTCTCTCTGTCACACACACATATTGTGATGTAGATCTATTCGACAGGACACAACAGACACCGTCTGACGTTATTAATCAATATTCCACTTGGCTACGCCCATCTGTGGAATAGAAGTTACTAGTATCCCACTTCTACGCCGTGGGTTACCAGAATTTAGAACACGGGAAAGTACGGACGAAAAAGCCGCCGTCATACTATAATAGTTACAAAAATTTGTGTGGTCATGCATTGGCATTATTGCCATATCATGTTGTATTTCCTTTGTTTCAGTCAGTAAAACTTTTAACATGTGGCCAAGTTAGCACAAAAGTGTTCTTGCCAAATTGAAATACCTGATTTTCCAAACCCAACACCATTATATTCGATACATATATTAGTACGCACAAATGTACATGCATTATCTTTCGTGACAATTTTTATGTCCACTGGCTGATAAATATCAAGGAAAAATGTGCAGAGGCTATGGAGAGGATACATTAGAACTAGAGTAGAATTTCCCCAAAGCTGAATTCTGATCTATGGGGAAAACAATCATAGAGAGACATTTCCGCAAGGAAACATTGGCTTGTTTCTCGCTTGGGGAGAAATTACTCCAGAGCAGAACTTCCAGGGCTTAATTGCCCCTGCTCTAGGTTGAAAACAAATCCTATAGCGACTTTGCCCAGTGTAAATTAGATTCCAGAGTAGTTTTACCCGGGAAAAAATAACTCTAGAATATAATTTTTCGGACTGAATAGACACTAGAGTAAAATATCTTAAGGAAATAAATTGTGCTTTAGGGGGAAATATTATCCCAAACTTAACTGGGGGGAAACAGAATTTTCGGGAAGAAGGTCTAGCTAGAGCGAGGGGGGGGGGGGATCAGTACGGGGGAAAGACTACTTTGCGACTGGCACGGGCAATATTATGTGGTCGCACACCTGAGGTCGGTGGTTTCCCTTAGGTTTTCCGGTAGCCTCCCTTATCAAGGACCGCATTACGCCAACGTCTGAACCTTGCCAATCCTCAAGTTAATCATAGATGGGGTGTGTACAGTCGCATGAGCCACGCTGAATAGACGAATGTGAAAACTTGATTTATCAGACCTTAGGGCAGCACTCTTTTACGTCGGAGGAGCCAACCAACTTCCGGCAAGTATTGATTTTCAAGGCGTACAGCGCGAGAGTTGATCTGTTAGACTGTTACAATACGAACAAAAGAAATCTATTGTTGTATTTGTTCCAATCACAGTAATAAGTGGATAGATGGACAAAAGGTTACCTTGCACAGGTTCACGTCGGACACGGAGAGACTGAAAATTTGGATAAAGCGGTGCAAATTAGTGAGAGTGGATTTCCACTTCACAAGTTACGGCTCCACCAGGATTTGTGGTCTGCACATTGTGGGAGGGAAAGGACCAACGAACTTTAACAATTTGCAATTAGTTTTCCCATATACGGGCATTTAAGATTTCACTATGTATTAATAATAATAATAATAATGAGTTCATGTATACGTCCCAAACAAACTGCACGAGATTGATTGATATTTTTGTATTCCTGCATTTTCTGAAGATTTTGAGATAATTTAAAGAATGCAATACAATACATAAAGGCAAGAAAATATGCAATTCAAAACTTATGAAGCCCTGTTAATTATTTATACATCAGGACTGAGCAAAATTATACATAAATTTATCCCGACACTTGCAATTACATATGCTTTCAAATATTACATTTGAAATATATGTATTGTGCAAGCAATTATTTACAGTCACTTGCTTTGAGTTTCTATCAACTGAGATAATGTTTTCTGTTCAGTCATTTAATATCCATCAGATATATTTGTATTATACTTTTACAATACTACACATCAGAAATAATTAATATACTTCATTAGTAACTTGTATTAAAATATATCCCTTACCCCATCCCTGTTTACCCATAACAGTCAGCTTAAAAAAAAAGAAAAAAAAAAATGCTGGTAAGAAAAAAAACTCTCCACCAAAAAAAACAAACAACGAAACAAAAACATTACTTGCATACTTTGTCTAAAGCCCACATCAAGTTTAAACTTGTCCTTTTTTGCAAAGAAGTCTCATACCAGTGTGTGTGTGTGTGTGTGTGTGTGTGTGTGTGTGTGTGTTTGAGCAAATGAATGTCCTTTGTTGATGTTGTAGTTGTAGACAATGTTGCCTATCACAGATTTATGGAATAATTTACAACCTTATGAAGGCTTAACATGCAGGTCATGGCGAGCTCTATGTTTACATTTATAACTAGAGTTCACTGTCATATTCATATTTAGTCAAACACTGTTCAGTCACAGCGTGCGCTGGGGATGAATGCCCGTGACGTATACTTTAGTGTCAAGTGTTTTAAAACCATTTTTTTTTTCTTCTCACTGTAGCATTATTCTACGGATCTATCCATCAATCACCTTGAAGTGTCTGATGAGACAGTCAATACGTTGGAGGATCCCGAAGAGACTGATTGCACGATGACCTTTCATCATACAAGTAATTGGAAGCTGAACTAGTATCTCTACCAGCTAGCTCTTTGAATGCATCAGTAACGTTACATGACTATTGTGTTGCAGTTTCAGAGGTACTGAATATCCGAAACCAAAGAACGCAAACCTCAGTTTTAAAGTCATTTAGGACTATTCGCACCCAAACATAACTTGATGTATGGTTCAGAGACTCCAATTCACAAACATACTTCAGTGTATTTCATGAAACAAAAGATGCCATCATTAAAGTTGACAGACCCACAATTACATATGATGATATCAGAGATAATGATGACAAAGTCCTCTTCTATACAAGGATACCGAGTGCAATGTTACTTGAAGCACTGTTTGATGAAGTAAGAGAAGATGCTAATTACCAAACACAGAGGAAGAACATTGTTGGCAGTACGAAAGATGCATTTGAGGAGCAAGTTGCAAATAATTCAGATTGGCCAAAAGTTATCACAATGACTCTGGACGGCCTCGGCCATTGAGGTTGATTGATGAATTCTTTCTTTAGCTCATGTGGCTGAGGCTTGGGCTTCTGTTGGAAGATTTTGCGGATAGATTCCGAACATCTACTAAGACCCGTGGAGCTATATTCAAACTATGCCTCATTCATTTAGAAAAAAGTATCCAACGTTCCGCGTTATTATTGACTGCACTGAGATCAAAACAGAAAGCCCCAGCTCCCAAGTGCTTAAGTCTGCCATGTACAAATCACACATAACTTTTAAATCTTTTGGTGGAATAAATCCAGCGGTTATGGTTACTTTTGTGTCAGATTTGTAGACAGGAAACAGCAGGGACAAGCAAATTACTACCTTATGTAGCATTTTGGACCTGTGTGAGGAAGGTGATTCCATTATGGCAGATAAGTTTTTTTTATATTAGACCTTACCACCCCAAAAGTTATAGATCTCATCATTCCACCATTTAAAAGTAAAAAGAAAAAGTTATTCAAGCGCGAAGTACTACAGACTAAAACATCACTAATCTACGGATACATATTGAGAGAGGATAAAAAATTTCAGACTGTTGCAGGGTGTGATGCCAATATCCATGGCCAATCAGTCGTCAAAAATACGGAAAATTTGTGCAAGACTTACAAAACTACAACCACCATTATTACTTAAAGAAAAAACAAATCTGGTCAAATACACAGTATTCCAGTTGTGTCTTTATTATGATCATTAATATATTTTGTCAATATTTGGTTTCTGACGATGTTTCAGGAATGTATAGAGTTTAGATATATATATAATTGTGCATTCCCATACTAGAGTACTACTGACCTTTAAGGTGAAACAAGTTCAGTGACTTTTTGCATTGGAGTGATTATGTTATCATAGGTAATGTATGTTGCATGTACACTCAAATATTACTATAGGTGCTGTCATCTTGAGCAGTAGATTTACTACTACACAGAGGTCCACACCACACTCCTTGTACACTCAGACATCTTCAACAATTAAAAATATGTGTGTGTGTGTCTATGCTGAAAACATGACAGTTAAATAGGTAAATTGTGGTTAGCATTAATGGATTTCGTTTACATTTAAAACAAAAGTTCTAGCATCTAACATACACCAGACTTATTACTTTCATAGCATCTAACATACACCAGACTTATTACTTTCATAGCATCTAACATACACCAGACTTATTACTTTCACTATGAAAGTGAAAAATATTGCCATAGCAGCATGTGGATATCTCCAAAAATTGACAATTATGCTTGTCAATGACAGAATAAATCACTGTTTGATATCCTTGCGTGAATGATATAATAAATGAAACAAATGCAAAGAAATGTAATTGGATGATAAACATACAGTTGCCATATGTTTTATATAATTGATGTTAGAAATGAGTTGCAGTATTTTCTAGCTAGTACAGGTGCAATCCTCTTTGAACTCTTCGTGAATAAAGCTCATGAAGGACATTCTTAACATAGAAATCATTTAGTTTATGGACCATGTTACTCCACAGTATGTCATCAAAAACTATTTTTGTATCTTGATTCCACTTAGTGTCCGTACTATAAAATCACAGTACTTTCTATTACTAATAGCCATCTGGCCTTGAATTTTGGTAATACTATTTGTGATTCTTTTTCATAATTAGCCTGTTGGTCTCATCCAACTCACAAAATAATTTATTGTCTTGAGCACACTCAGCAGGAGAGCTCATTCTCCACTGATCGGATGAGGGACACTTTGCCTCAAGCATACCTTGACCACAACAAATGCATGCTACAAGTCCATCAGGTCTCGCACCAAGGTGGGGACAATTTATGTGAACAACAAGGCCACATTCAGATGTATTGAAACCTTGATGCATCTTGCTCATGTCGTTAACATAGCTTCTTCCTGCAGCAGGTTTATGACCACGTCCCCGTTTCAGATGTTTGCTATCAAAGTCTTCCTGGTAAAACATAGACCTAATTACTCAATCAGGTTCTTGAACTTGCTCATCCCTTCTACATATTTGGCCAAAATGGGAACTTGTAATTCTCGCCGCTCTCGCTTCCTGCCACAACTCATTCCTGTTTTGTCCTCGTGTATTTCTCTCAATCTTTATTGTATCCTCCTTAGACACAGTAAGATTTTTTAGTGCAATTTGGAAATGCTGTTGGTACTTGTCACTCTGAAGATGGCTTTTATTACGATATTTAAATTGGGCATTTAATAGTTTATGAATTTCCGAGTTTGATTTTTTAGGGAAAAATCGTAGCCAACCAGCATTTGAGTTTGCAGCCAGAAGTTTGTGTCTGAAGCGGTTCTCGTCAACTGTTGGTATGAAAGCTGCATTTTCTGATTTGGTCACAATACACGCATTTTCCTCAATGTTAGGAATGTTCATATCGTAATTCACCCTAGCTAATTTACTCAATGTTAGGAATGTTCATGATGTAAATCACACGAGCTAATTTACGTGTTATATTGCCAGCCCGATGTTACGGCCACTCGGAATCCCTCTTTTCTTCTTGGTTTTGGTGTACATTTTTTTGCAACATATTTTTCATTAATTGTCACTGGGAGCTTCATACAATCATGTCATACCATTATCTCAATTCATATTTTTTTTTCAAAGGAAAGCAGCTTTTACTTTCTTCCTTTCTTTTGATCTTTGAGTATGTATACATTTAGTAATTAATTTGTTTACTATTTATTTGACGAAAGTCTCATCCAAAAGGTAAAAGCTTATTTTAATGTGTACGTCCTCTAAATATGAAGATAAAAGCTTATTTTAAGGCTTACCTCCTCTAATTATGAAGATTCAAGCTAAGAGCATTGGATGAAAATTACTCTTCCCTAACAGTATTATTTCACGACCATCTTAACGAGATTTGTATGTATTTAATACCTGTTGTACTCGTATTTCAAACCAACGGAAGACCTCACGATAACGACAGAAACCTACAACGACTTTTTGATCTGAAGGTATTCGATTTTTTTACGGAATATAAATTATCCAGGATTCCACCATTCTGACGTAGTCTCTTTACTGAATCTAAAACAAATATAGTTTGGAAGGGGGTAAATATATACTTGCCCAAACATTACCACAGTAGCTGGTTCTTTCAACGGATTATTTAGACTGGTTGTCATCTTAAATAAGCATTTAGTATACCCTATACAACCACGGTAAGGCTAAATGCAAATTACTAATCTTCCAAAAGAAAACATACCTCTCTTGCACGTGATAAAGTTTACGCACATGCTCTTCCCTTTTGAACAAAAAAATAATGCAACAATGTGTACCAGAAACGATGAACGTTAAACATGCTAACTTGTTTAAGTTAACTGTTCTCTTTTCCGGTCAGGATTACACTGTGCATACCTGTCTTTTATTGTACCCTTTATTTCGTCTGTGGTTTATATGCCTATCCTCAATACATCGCTCTTTCATTATAACGTTGTTCATGGAAGATATAACAGTGACCCGCGTTAGTGACGTATGTATGTAATTCTTAATTTGGGAAGCCACGTTACGAAATCTGTCTTACTGGCATGCCATTATCTCAACTAGGGAAACGATTCTGAAGTTTGGGACTGAGTTTTGATATCCTCTCCCAAATTGGTAACAGAACAATGGAACATAAACATTAATTTTAGAAATCAAGAAAACAATGATGAGTATTTTACTGAAACAAAGGCACACAGTACGAATTTTCACATTTTGAGGGAACAAGGGAACAAATACCAATATGTCAGGAAACTAGGTAACACTGACTCCCTGGAAGGGTATCCGATCTTTTCATTTATGTCTCCTTTCACGTGCGTTTCAGTATCGCATTGGAGATTAACCTATCGCAGTTACTAAAATGTCAGGGATAAACTAAACTAAAAAAAAAAATTAAAAAAAAAAAAAAAAAAATAAAGTCATTATTCTGTTTTCCGACTTGTCAGGTGTGATCATTACGGTGAAAAAAATTACCTGGAGCGAGCTTTGGTGTTACGCTAATTGGTTTCCTAAAGTATATTTAGCAAAACATCTTGCTGAAATTGGTAAAAAGAGCTGCTTGACCTGGCAATGCAAGCATTTTCACTCTGGCCGATGAAGAATTCCGAAACATTGAGGCGGATGGCCATGTTTACTTACCTTGCAGTATTGACATTTGTCCAGCCATACACATAAACATACATACACACATACATACATACTTACATACATTTATATATACATACTCATTCACTCACTCACTCACTTACTTAGTTACTAACTTACTAATCTTGCTACTCGTATTTATTTGAACACGACGCCATTAAAATTGAGAGTTTGAACAAAAGAGGCTTGAGGAGGGGATGTCGTTTGCTCATCTTGCTAGTGAATAAGAAATGAATTCTTACTACAATTCGTCTTTGTGATGTAGTCAAACACCGGCTTTACACGACAAGGCTAGTACAACTCGTCTTTGTGATGTGATTCTTACATAATCAGGCTAGTACAACTCGTCTTTGTGATGTAGTCAAGCATCAGCTTTACACGGTCAGGCTAGTAAAACTCGTCTTTGTGATGTAGTCAAACATCAGCTTTACACGGTCAGGCTAGTAAAACTCGTCTTTGTGATGTAGTCAAGCATCAGCTTTACACGGTCAGGCTAGTAAAACTCGTCTTTGTGATGTAATCAAGCATCAGCTTTACACGGTCAGGCTGTACAACTCGTCTTTGTGATGTAGTCAAGCATCAGCTTTACACGGTCAGGCTAGTAAAACTCGTCTTGGTGATGTAGTCAAGCATCAGCTTTACACGGTCAGGCTGTACAACTCGCCTTTGTGATGTAGTCAAGCATCAGCTTTACACGATCAGGCTAGTACAACTTGTCTTTGTGGTGTAGTCAAACACCGGCATTACACCATCACGCTAGTACAACTCGTCTTTGTGATATAGTCAAACACTGGCTTTACACGATCAGGCTAGTACAACTCGTCTTTGTGATGAAGTCAAACATCAGCTTTACACGATCATGCTAGTACAACTCGTCTTGGTGATGTAGTCCAACATTAGCTTTATATGTACCATTTGAGATCGGGTTTTATTTTGCTTAATATAAACCATTTATTTGGTAATTTGTAAATTATTCAATCATTTTTTTAAAAATTGTTCATGTATGAATAACGATCATGTACGGTTTGTTAAATCCAAAAGTATTTTAGAAAACTCTGGAAAGATTTGCTACCCACGAGCATCGCACTCGGGTTCCAACACTTCTCTCTTGCTCCGGCAAATTTGTAAGCTTATTAACCCATGTTTGATCCATACACATTTATTTAGGTCTTTATTTCAAGCGGTGGCTCTATGGCTAGCGTGCCGAACACTCGACCGAAAGTGTGCGAGTTTGAATCCTACCATCAGATCAGCCCGGGTTGGCTACCACGGCGTGTCCTTGGGTGAGGCAGTTTACTCTAATTGCCTCGGCACCAAATAACCTAGCTGTGTTGACGTGCTGTAAAACACCCAAGAAATCAAATTATTTCAAGCGTTAGAGGACTCACACCACTAAATGTTAATTGAGCAGGGTATGAGTCGCAAAGTTGTGGGAACATTTTATTTAATATCAGCTTGGAGTTTTTCTATTTATTATTCTGTGACTTTTATGAGTGCTTTCAAATTCAATATAGATTTTGTCTGTGCACTTACGCGAATTCGACTTTTTCCTGCAATAAAACTTATCCTATGTCCACCGGTTGCTAGATTGTTCATTAACATAGCTTTAAGCGTTAGCCCGCTTTATGGACATTTATCTTTAACAAAAATAAATGTCTTAAGGGAACCCATTTTGATTGTTCAGAAAAGTTGTTGCCAACTTTAATATAAAAAAAATGTTTAAAATATGTTCTGTGTACTGGGCCACGTAGTGAACAAAATGGTTTTATCGTTTCAAACGTTAACATAAATGTCTCAACTAAACTGGCCCATCGGTCGAGGTTGGCATCTGTCAATCAGCTATAGCATAACACAGATTCCAACTGACCGCTGACCAATTCGATCGCCAGCTAGGTGTGAATCGTTGCATACTCGGGTGGCCGGAGAAAAACTTGCCCGATTCGAGTAGGACCAATAACGAGAATTTACTGAAAAACGTGTACAAATACAGCTCTTTATAACTTGAACATTTTTCATGGAATTTTCATGACATTTTCACAATACACATATGAATCTTATTTCATTTTGAGGGGACTTTTTCAAAACGTAAAACATCGGTTTGAAATAAACATGTAAATATATATGCAAATGTGAAATGCATTCTCCGTTCTTTCGAGGGGGATATTGGAGTAGTTGTATGCGGGGTGGAGGCATAACTACTTAAGTGTTCTGAGTCTGCGTTCCTCCATATATATATATAGATATATATATATATATATATATATATATATATATATATATATATATATACATACATACATACTTTGGTGGTGTTTTTTGTGAATGAGTATATGAGTATTCCCATATATGCTTGCACTGGTATTTGTTTTGTTTTGTAGAAATGCCAATATATATATATATATATATATATATATATATATATATATATATATATATATATATATATATATATATATATATATATATATATATATATATTAGTATGTTTTTTTTATGCATATAAACAATATTTTCTTTTCTTTCCTATTCTGTCTCTCTCTTTTTTCTTATTTCTTTCGTCTTATATCTACAGTAAGATTGAAGAAAAAAAAAAGATCTTTTTAAACAACATATTTGACATAGACCAGGCCTTAAAATTACCTTGAAATTTTACTTGGTCAGGCATAGCTTTTCACTTTTCCCGCATAAGCATCTTAGAGACATTGCAAATATGTGTCCTTTCGATATTCTAATATTAATTCATCTCCAATACCAAAAAATCTCATATACAGTACAATGTACAATCTTTTATGCAAATTTATATGAACATGAACAACATCACAGATCAGAAGTTACCTAACGATATGTATACAAATTTTATCTTTTCTGATTGGTGATATATATATATATATATATATATATATATATATATATATATATATATATATATATATATATATATATATATATATAACGGCGCAAATTTAAAACGGTTTCCCAACTTTTCGAGCTAAACAAGCTCTTTGTCAGGGGAATAAACAGCTTGCATACACAAAACAAACACTAAACACAACATCTACGAAACATTCTGGACTCCTACGTGTTAGAATCACTAGGTAGAATTTACAATAAAATATATAAAAATAAACAGTTATGAAACAATAATAAAGGAGCGTGTTGTTGTGTCTATCACATAGAGAACCAACATGTTTTGACCTCATTCCAGGTTGTGAACAATGGCGGAAACGGCGTGATGAGAAATCAACGCCATCTACAAGATTTGTTAAAAAGAATTATATCCCGGTAGAGTTATGCATGGAAGTTTTCAAGAAAAGGTGTCAAGAGAATTGTGTAGCGGGATAATGGACAAGAACTATAATAAAAATAATATTAATATTCATGACAATAAAATAATAAAAACAATAAATGTAATTATTTGGGCAAATATTATCGCAAAGATTGCGTACGGGTGAAAAACTGATGACAGGCTGTAATTTGGATAAGACTGCAACGGGAAGGTTAGATTTTTTCATTTAGGCTGAACTCCCCATGAGTTGCAAATTGTAATATCCAGTATCGTTCCTTACGTGTGCGTTCTCTGTCGATCCACCTCAGGTTTGATTCAATCGGTAGCATCTCGAGGGACTCGACTGAATGTCCAGTCGAGTTGTAGTGGTTGGTGACTTTCATGTTGATTCTGTTCCGAATGTTGTTTTTATGATTATTCATTCGCTTTCTGAAATCAACGGTTTGGCCAACATACTGAGTAGCACAGATCTTGCATGTCAGAAGATAGATTGCATTCTTGGCTCGACATCCTAATTTCTGATTGATCGTGTAGCTAACTCCTGTTGTCGAACTTCTGAAAGATTAGGTCTCGTGCATATGTTTGCAAATTAGGCAACGTTTGTCTTTGCAACGGTATGTGCCTGAATCTGTGGTCTTGTTTGAAGTTACCTTGGCACATACCTGATGGTCCTTGAGATTTTTAGGTCTACGGTACGCAACCATAGGAACTTCTTGAAATATTCCCTTCAGGCGTTCGGACGATTCAAGATGGTGCCAATGCTTCTGAATGATCTGCTGTAGGTTTGGGGCATCGGGGTGGAAAGTTACCACGAAGGGGACACGCTTGTTGGTTTTCTTGGCTTTATATTTCAGGACGGCTCCTCTATCGAGGAGTCTAGTTTTGTTAATAGCCTCCTCAATGTAACTCCTTCTGTATCCTCTCCTTTTTAGGTGCCACTTGAGCTCTATGAGTCACTTTTCAAGGGTAGCAGGATTAGAGCATATGCGTTTAGTACGAACGCACATACCGTAAGGGAGATTTTTATTACGTGCTGGGGGTGGCATATATATATATATATATATATATATATATATATATATATATATATATATATATATATATATATATATGTGTGTGTGTGTGTGTGTGTGTGTGTGTGTGTGTGTGTGTGTGTGTGTGTGTGTGTGTGTGTGTGTGCATTTTTATAAACTGACATAGCTGTGTCTGCATTTACTGAAATCTACCATGGAACGGTACATTTTAATGCGGGTTTTCGGAACCCTGCAGGTAATATTGAAGATTGCCTAACACATTTTATATATAAGAGGATTCACACTTGGACCATTAATCTCAAAACCGAGCGCTACATCACTTTTTCACCATATCCACTTTTCACCTATACCTCTACTCCATCATAAAAAAATTAAGAATCTATAAAAAAAAAATATCTTGATGACCAAATAATTTGAAACAACGTATGTTGCTATTTTTGATGAGATGAACTCATGGGCCATAATGGCGCTATCAACGTAAACAATATTCGTCTTTTGGGGTTTATATATATATATATATATATATATATATATATATATATATATATATATATATATATATATATATATATATATATATATATATATATTATTGCAAGTGATACAGTTCTGCCATAGTGCGAAAACTATTTATTTTACATATCATGTGTTAAAATGAATGTTCTCGTTATGTGTGTACATTTTGGTTCTAAAAACGCAGGCTTGAACGAGAACTGTCGCCATATTCTGTATTATATTCTGTCGTCAACAACCGCCTAGATCACTTCAGATAAAAGCGAATTCTTCTAAACTAATTCCGCGTCTAATGCAGTGAAAGAAGAGTAATCATTAGGGCACGGGGGACTGGTTACCTCAATATATTTTTAACAGCTACAAATCATTTAGGCGGGATAAATGGTATTACAGTCCACAGAAATAAATGGGTTCTCGGTCGTTTATTCTACTGGAAGTTACGACAGATAATTCCGATTGACTGATTAGATACACCAGACAGACTTTTTTCTCCGAGTGTCTGTTGCTGGAATGGGTCATGACCCCATAAGGTAAAAAATAATCCAATACGGCGATAATGGTAAACAATAATAACATTAATAATCATAAATATGTCATAATTCTTGACTATTGAAGAGTATACATAATATAGGTGAGAAAATGGGGACATAGTGTATGCTTCATGAGAGAGAGAGAGAGAGAGAGAGAGAGAGAGAGAGAGAGAGAGAGAGAGAGAGAGAGAGAGAGAGAGAGAGAGAGAGAGATTCCGAACAATGTGCAGAATTTAAAAAAAAATTAAATACGGGCTTTCATTAAAGGTTCCTTGGCTTAACGTGATTTAGGTATCATATATGTACATCTGTAGTCTCTTCGGTACAAATAACCATGATCAATGACTTTAATGGTTATTTAATCATTATTAAACATTGGATAACCTTTACAGACATGGAATCGAATCACTGCAATTGCCGCTTGAATGGGTATGAAATGATTATTCAAGGTAATAACAGCTTTTCAGCTTTTTGTGCCTGAAGAAGCATCCAGTAAATGCGAAACTAGTCGCTCAAATTTATTGGCGTTTGTGTTGTTTTTCTTTATTTCAATTATATATATATATATATATATATATATATATATATATATATATATATATATATATATATATATATATAAAGACACTTACAATATTATGAATCAAATTACAAATATTCCTAAATGTCCTAATCACTAGTCCAAGAATATAGAATATTCCGAATGAGTTCCACTAGTCTTGAATGTCCTGATATACCACAATGATACAATCCAGAATGTCTTTGAATGAGTTCACAAAAGTCCAAAGTAATGTATTAATTCAAAAGTCAATGAGTACTTTAGTAATTCCAATTAATATATATATATTAAATTAATAATTCCTCTCGATTTATTTCTGATTTCAACGGCACAATAATTCCTATCGATCTTTTTCTGACGTCAACGGCACAATGTCACAAATGGAATCCCACAGATTGATCTAAAACAGAAATTAATTATTTGTTTACCAAATCCATGTTTATACACATTGTCTCTTGACCTACATCAACAGGATGTGAAGTAATAAAATGGGGGGGGGGGGGCCAATCTAAATGTCATATTCCAGTCAACATACTGTTATTAGTGACCAGAATTTAAAGTACAACTTACCTTCTGGACAATATTTAAATACACATTATATATTAAATATACACAACAATATATATATATATATATATATATATATATATATAGATATATATATATATATATATATATATATCTATATATATATATATATATATATATATATATATATATATATCTATATATACATATATCTGTGCGTGTTTTAAGGATAGGTTTTGATCATATATATATATATATATATATATATATATATATATATATATATATATATATATATATATATATATAAAGAAAAGAAATGCTGTATCAAGAAGTAAAGTACGACGAGGCCCTTTTATTTCTTTAATTGATGTATACAACTATAGGTCGAGTAGGATCAAGACATCCATCTGCAAAAAGAGGGACAGACATACAGATAGACAAAGGGGGTGAATTGCAGTGCAACGTTCATGTAATGTCATTCTTCTCCATATTTACAGGTTTTTGTTTATGACATACGAAGTAAATTCTTTGAATCTTAAGAAAATATCAGCAAACAGACATCCATAGAAATGGCACCATTTGGTTGATTTATATTAGACTAGCTGCCAGCTTGGCGTCCACACAGCTACATTTATGAACACAGAAGTTTCAAATAGTTTTCTAGTGACCTTACTGAAAACGGTCTATAGGGAAATAGATCTGAAAATGAAGGCTCTGTCAAGGTCGGAATTGGCCTCTTCCCTACCTTATCCACTAAATTTGCCACTGATCTGAATCGAATGGAACTTTCGTTACCCAGCAAACAATGCGAACGTGTACTCATACAGTCCTTGAAGTCAGTGATTGCTCCAAATTACAAAGGAAGGTTTTGATAAAGGAATAGTAATGCCGACTATTTTTTTAGGTAATCCAGGAATAACCTATGTGATGACAATACGACTGAAATAAATGTATAACACTTTAAAAGTTGGGTAGCTACGTTAATGATGGCGAAGTTGTTATTTCTGCGTGTTTAGTGATAAATAATACCTATTATGCTATCTCTTGAGAATAGTTGCACGTGTGATACATTTCAGCTATACATTAATGTACCCCTGTCTTCTGATTTGCATAAATGTACCCAATCGCCACAAATGTACCCTCTTATTAGATCTCATGAGAATTAACAGTTTCAAAACACGTACCTTCAGTCCTAAGTCATTACTATATAAGGTATCTATTATGTTTTGATTATGACTTACATAAGGTCTTTTGAGCAGTCATAGGTAGAGTTGATTTAAGGCTCTAATCAAAAGTCGTGTAAATTATCGTCCTTAACGTACTTTACCCCCCTCCCCCCCCCCCCCCCCCGGCATTAGGTGTTTAAAAAATTAGCCACACTGTTTATATATTTGCAACGCAACATACCCCTAAAATAGTGTTCAAATTCGCAAGAAAAGGGTCTGTTTATCGTCATTTTCGAACTCGTATCAAGTACATGGGGTAAATGTTGTCAATGTTTGCAAAATCTCGCGAGACCGAAGCTAAGAAGGGTACACACTTGTGTATGCATGAATGTACTTTGGGTACACTGGTACATAGACTTATTGCAACGGGTACATTTATGTAGTACCTTGCTGCATATTGACCTTGCAGCAATATTTATATTGATAGATTATTAACTCAGATCGCTGTATCACTCTCAAGCTAGTGAGTACATAAAGAACGTCAGTGAAGTGTGTTGTGTCCCGTTACAACAGTGTTTAACATATGCTGCTTTTGAATATGCGCATAAAGCAGTCAGGAGTTTATGTCAAATCCCGCTGTGATGCCGAGCCTTTTGAGGTAGATTACATATAAGGAACGATAAATCAATTATTGTTTGATCAACAGACATGAGAGTTAATAATATATGCTGGTTATATTAACTAGGTCAAGCCCCGAGAATGATCTGACAAAAAATACTCCCGCCACAAACGCTCTTGCTATGCGAATAAACACGTGTCTTGAATAAATAAATCAGGCGATGACACCCAGGCATAATAACATAGATCTCACGAAATAATTTTCTAAAGTACTTCACTTTACAGATAGAACAATACGATTAGGGGCGAGGAAGTAAGTGGTGGTGGTATTTATTAAGTGTGTGGTGCTACAATTCAAAATTATGACTATGCTTCCCCTTTCTATACGCAGTGTTGTCGAAGACAAATTTAAATTCTGTATTTATCTTGATAACTGGAAATAAAAGACACGTTTGGAATGAAGTCATGAATAACTCTACAATTGGTATCAGTTTAGGCCATGCATTCTAATTAAGGAAATTCTTGTCATTTTTAGCAGTGATGTTGCACTTTTATTCTGGTTCCATTCTCTAACAAATACCTCCAAAACGTATCGGCCCTCGCTGTGCGCTTAAGTTGTCTTAAAGATTTGTGAATTATCTGAAGTGCAGGTAGCTTGCACCGCGGATGAGAACTGTCCAGAATGAGAACGAACGTTGAGTCATTAAGTCACATGCTGAAATGCGCGGGGAAAATAATAATGGTTTACTGAAAGTTGCATTGGATCTGCCGCGGGACAATTTGAAGTGTAGTTGGCCTAAATTGCACAAGCCAATATTAAAGCCGGTAACGCCTTCAATATCTTTCTTTGGATATGTGTAAATATTGATGTCATTGGAGCAATAGATGTTCTAAATTTAGTTTGTAAAATGATTCCTTATCGTGGTGGTTAACTGGGATCAGGAGTGTACTGGGTAAGCAACTCGGCCCTGGACTTATCTGCCGGGACAGGCCCGGGGTTTTGCTCACACCAGTAAAACACCGGTAAAAACGGATTTTTTTGCGGCGGCCCACCGGGATTTGTCTCGGTATGCCCAATGGCCAGTACACCACTGACTGGGATCCACATAGACTCGGGTTACAATTATTTTCACCATATTGTACCTACAGTTGTTTGTCTGTATTGAACTCTCTATGGTGTCCAGATACTAACAAATCATATGCTAATCTAAATTATCTTCAAAGATGAACTCACGGGGACGTTCTTGTTATAGGTTAACCGCCATAAAAAAATTGTAAGGCTCAACTGTAAACAAAACAACATGCTACAGACACGGTTTTCTAATTATCACCCGTTGTACTGATATCGCTCGCTAGGTGCGTAGCAGTAGTGTCCGCCATATCTCAAGTGAAATAGATTGTAAACAAAGCGAATCGGTGCGTACATACCCATAAAGGATTCCACTAATTGCACAAATTTTATAAGAGAATATCTACATTCCAAATTTGTAGGAAATAAATTCAGACTCCACGGACTTCAAAGTGAAGTGGCAGCAAAACAGTATTCAAAATCTAATGGATATTTCTGTTCTTGAAAAAGGAATGCATGTTTCTGTGCAGGAAAAATGGTTGTCAGCGACCCCAGATAGAATGAAGACACGCTGCTTGAAATTAAACGCCCAATGCATACTAACTGGACCACACTGGATGCATTATTTTCACACAAGAAATATTATGTCCAAAAGAGTGGCAATGTCAGTCTGATTATTAAGAAGAAATGGAATAGAGAGTTCAATATGCAAATACAGATGACAATGTTTTGCACTGGTCTTAGGAAATTTAAACTTCTTGTATGGGTTAGTGCAGATGACCACAAGTTTGTGAATGTAAAGTATGATGAAATTTATGTAAATGGCCATGTTACAAGGCTACGTACATTTTATGCAGAGAAAATTATGTTACGCATTGCTGATGATATTGAAGAAGATCGCTTGTTGTTGAGTAAGACTTTCAAAACATGTATGCCTCTGTGACTATAAATTTATATAATTATAGTGTTATGTTGGTTCTGATTTTTTAAATCATGTTATGATGTTAATGAATGTGTCATTTATTTAAATTACAGATTTGGGAAATAAAATGTAGTCATTTTATGTGTCAGTTCAAGTTTCACCTTTAGTTAAGTGAACCCCCCCCCAAAAAAAAAAAAAAAAAAAAAAAACATTAACTCATAAGAAAAAAATATGAGTTTCTTCAGGCCTAAAAAATAACAAATTTCCTTGTAGCAAGCAGGACTAGTAGATTGAAAAATTTACTAGTCCTGCTGAATCTTCACTAGTCCTTCCCACAAAACAATGTTAGCTACATATCTTGATTAACAACACTCATGGGAGAAGGTAATTTAAAAATCCACTTTTTTTCAACTGTGAATTTATCACTTGCACGTCCACCAAATGCCTTTGAAATAAACATAATTTGCCCGTGTGGAGATATTCCTACCATATATCTGGCAGTGTTGTGCGATTTATAATAACCGTAAGTCTCACCTCTATTTTTGAGATTTGAGATTTATTGGCCTCTGAATAAATGTTTCTGAACAATCAATAATACATGTATTACGGGGTAGTTTTCTCTGGAAGATTCCGGGCAACAGTCTCTAATTATTTCTCTTTGAAGTCATATTATCAGTGATTTCAACTTATCTGCTAAGATTGGAATTCAAGAATTTAAAATTGTACATGCCCATCTGACGGCATAGACTGAAATTTAAATGGTACCAAACACGTACAGTCTTCATGCACTTGTCCGTGTATTTACACTTTGATTTCTTCCATAAATGGAGTTTGCGACGATTATTTGAACATCCATTGACGGAACATGAACTAACTCCACCTTTCTTATATTTTCCATCGCAATCCATGTCAATTTTAAGAGAAAACGAGCAAAGATAAAATGTAAACAAAAAGACTGATGTTGTTTTTGATCGCGGTACGTGCGGTATCTAATGTTCATTTCACTATCGTCATGGCTGACACATCATGTCATTGGTTAATGGCTGCGCTCAGACAGATAACAGTGTTTATAGGTCACATTTTTCACTTCTGGGCACGCATCAGTGCCAGATTACTCACTGTGCACTGTCGCCAAAATACACAGACAGTCACACTATAATGCTCATATTCTAAAGAATAAACAATTTCCTTTAAATCAATATCAAAAATGCCTAAATCTAAGGCAAGGATCACCACCAAACAAAGAGAGGAATAATACTTTAGAAATAGATTCGGACTCCATTCCAAGTTTAGAGTGACCACATTTTTAACTTAGAAATCAAACTGTTATTTCTGACATCATTATATATAATCAAGAAATTATAGATGTAATACGAAGTCTGGACCTGAACAAAACCTCGTGGGGATGACCAAATTAGTCATAAACTGTAAAAAAAAAATATATTTTAATAAATTTCTGTGCTCTGGCAAATATTATTCAATAAATCACTTTAAGCCTATGTGTTCCCTACACAGTGGAAACTAGCACACGTCATGCCAACTTATAAGAATGGAGACAAAACACTACCGTCTAATTATAGACAAATTTCTCTGTTGGGTTGAGTGTCCAATGTTTTTCACAAAATTATATTCAAACAGCTATATAATTATTTTTGCACAAAAATAAATTTTTATAGGAATATCTATCTGTAGTTCTTCCAGGTCGTTCAACAACTCATCAACTAATTGAACTTTATCATAAAATATGTTTTCCTCTTAATTCGAATGAAATCACGTGTTTACGTTCCTTGATGTCAGTTAAGCTTTTGATAGAGTTTGGATAAAAGGGTTAGTTTATAAACTTCCAAAATACTGAATTGCTGGTAAATTTCTATAATGACTCGAAAGCTACTTAACAAACCACTACCAAAGAGTTTTCTATCGAAATTCAATATCAACAAAATGTCAACTAACTGCTGGGGTTCCAGATGGTTCCATGTTAGGCCCTTTACTATATATTACTAATATCAACGATATAGGAGACAAGATGAACTCACTTGCGAGGTTATTTGCGGATAATACTGCTCATAGAACTTCTTCGACAGATTAACAAATACAAGAGATTATAAACAATGATCCTGAAAAACTTAATGCATAAGTAAAGGACCGGCTTGTTACATTTCATACTTGGAAAACTAACATTTTATTAATTAAAAACAGGCAAACTGACATTTCCTTTCTTAAGTTCTCTTTTGATAATATAAATTTGTTTCCTGTTAAAAATCATTGACACCTAGGACTAACATTGTCTTCTGATGCCAAATGGACTAATCATATTACTATAATTATTCAGAACGCATCTAAATATTTATATATATTAATCGCGATTACAAAATCTTTTCACAGAAGAACTCTAGCTAATTTCGTTTTGTTTCTGCAACTTCACCAGAAAATTACCAAGTCGAAAACATTTCAAAACTATTTTGAAACAACCCCTTTAAATGTACTTTTACAGCACATGCACAGGTGTCTTCACACCATATTGTTCATCTATGTTACATATGGGTTACCTCAACTATGGAACCACATGTTTAGGGGCTTCATTCAAAATAAAATATTAATCTTCTGGACTTGCTCATTTTTTAGTGAAGTTTTAAAAACTAGCAAAAATTAACTTGCTTGTTCTATTTAGCAGCTGATTAACTATTTAAACCTATTTGTAATTACAATAATGTAATCAAGGTACTCCTAAGAGTTAGAATTATTTACAATATATAGTTGGAACTGTGCTCATTTGAGGTCATTTGCCAAGAGGGGCACATAAAACTAAGTAGAAATGCAAGGAAACTATTATTTTATCCGCGCCATTTTGCAACTTTTGTGGTCATAATATAATAGTTGTGATGTCGGTTTGCACACTCCATTGTGCACTCATATATATATATATATATATATATATATATATATATATATATATACCATTGTGCACTCATATATATATATATATATATATATATATATATATATATATATATATATATATATATATATATATATATATATATATATATATATATATAAAGGAAAGGAAAGTAGTGGGGCTGGGGGGGGGGTGTCTCTCGGTTGATTGTTGCATCCTACGACTGGCACATTTGCATTTTTACCACTTTTAGGTTTATTATTTATTAATTCATTTCACACATTTCTTTTTTTCGAGTCGACGTGAAATTTCTTCACTGAGATGAATCTTGGAGTAGTAGTAAAAAGCTGAGTCGAAATGTAAACACTAAGCTTGACATGTTTTTCCTCTTGGCCCATATTTATGTATCAGATCAGGTAAAGTAGCCATTAGACCACCCAAACACACCTCGTTTGAATATACAACCCTAGTGAATTTGACAGCATCATTACAATGATCTATACTACCTGGCAGGGGTTTCCAGGTAAGAGAAAATCCTTGTAACCTTAACGGTTCATCTCCTGGTGATGGGCGATTGACTGGGGTCAAGTTTAAGAAGACGCTAATATATATATTTTATGTACCTTTGAAATAAGGTTATATGGTGTTTTGTTTCGTTTTGCTTTCGTTGAAAAGCATACAATCAGCTGTCATATAAATTGGTCAACAACAACTCAAGCCCCATTGTTACATGATCAGACCGGTTCCGTCCGGTTTGACATCATGACTTTTTATGAGGTCAGCTGTATTCAATCATTGGAATATAACGTGCTCCTTGAGAACAGTTCTTTTGTGTTTAAAAAAACTACTGTTGTACGTATTTGATACTGGGTAATGTGTCGTGCAATAATAACGATACTACACGGTTTAGTGTATGTAAACGTCTGCCGGTGCCACTCGGAAAGATTTTTGCACCCTCGGGATCAAACTCTTCCCTCTTGCTCGGCAAACGTTTGCATACAACAAACCGTGTATTATTCATATATCCTCCATAACAAGACGAAGCATTCTGTATGCTACTTTTGTCTTTTACCAAGAAACTTCCAGGAGTCAGCAAAATCGCCCGACCACACAGTTCAATAGCTATTGTACAATAACATTTGTTCCCATATTCTCGAAACTTCTTTGGTCGTGATGCAGCTCAAACTTAAAAGTTTAAAACTTTGACTTTCTGAAACTCTAATTAAGTAAAAATTATAAATCTTTCAACTTCTTAATAACTAAGTTTCACTAACATCCAAAGTACATAACTCCTATTAATTCATGACATTGCACTGTCGTAAAGTCACCGTGTATTATTCTTTTGGCGTCATACAGTTGAAATTATATTTTCACTCGAAAAAAACAAAAAAAAAAAAAACAAAACAAAAAAACAAGTTGAATTGCAAAATTTTGCACTAAATCATGTAATAAAACAATTATAGATCTTTGTTTCGGTTGTGAATGTGAAGTGTTACGGTCCATTACACCTATAATATTAACGTCCGCTTTGTGTCAGTCAGTATTATTGAGGTTTATTGATTCATAAAACGTCATATTCCTTTCACAAAAAGGTCAGTAACTGTAGATTATCGCAAATCACATGACGAAAGAGCGTCTGTGACCGGAATCGTGTAATAATGTACCTGATAATGAGTTTTGAATTGAGCGTTTGACTCCTGCACAAAAAGGTTCGAGAAATGTCACCACGCAAGTTTATCTTTGCTGTCAGTTACAGTTCTTCTGGACTTTTCTGTCGCATTTAAGTTCGAGTCTAATAATAATGGCGTCATTTCTCCTTTATTTCACTATTCTGATTTCTGAACTTAAGAATGAGCTTAGTGTCTAGCATTTACATGATCTGCTTCATTGATTGACTGAGTTATTGATATAATGCAGTTTAACGGCACATCAGTACATGCAAGACCATTTAGTTCCGAGGCATTGAGAGTAACGTGCCTTATCCAGAGACACGTTTGTCATGGAAGCGTTGATGACAAAGAGGTGGATGTTGCTACAGTATACTTGAAACGTCTTTTGCAACTGAGGGGAAACGGTACGAGAATGAAGCGGTAAGTGGACGGAATGGTATGCGGTAAGTAGACGGAATGGTACGCGGTAAGTAGACGGAATGGTACGCGGTAAGTAGACCGAATGGAACGCAAAATCAGTTGCAGAATACTTCAGTTTTACCGCTTTATGGTTATATGAACTCGATACTTCCACAAAGTGACACATGGCGCACCTTAAAATCACTCAGCAATCGTACACACGTTTTTAGAATTTCACTACACTAACCTTAACGCAAGGCATGACGGGGTGTTTATAGTTCGGTTATTCAAAACATAGCTTAGGTTGTAAATTTTGGAGATTTACAGGTGGAATCCAGTGCAGGTGTAAATAGAATATAGGGACCATACACGGCTTGCCTGTGCAAACGTTTTTAAGTACAAAAGAGGAGTTTCAGCCTGATGCCTCGGAAAACATTAGTACACAGCATTTTGAAATACAAAAGAGGAGTTTCAGCCTGATGCCCCGGAAAACATTAGCACACAGCAAACCGTGTATGGTCGTTATTCTAACACGAATAATCAACACGTGCATAAATGCTGTACCAAATATCTACAAATAAAAGATTTAAAAAAAAAAAAAACATATAAGACTTCACTCAAACAGCACGTGCAAGTCCTATGTTCAAATACTGCTGATATAATCAAATCGTACGCTTAAAACCAGATAAATCCAACCTGATCAGGTTAGAATAAGTTTTAGCTGAAGGACCAGATAAATCCAACCTGATCAGGTTAGAATAAGTTTTAGCTGAAGGAACCCAGCTTCTGTAATTTAAATTTTAATAATGTTAGATCAAACCGGTATAATAGCTCTCAGCCCATGGTGGGCGACCTACTGACATTTGGAATACGTTTTATAACACACGGGTGCATGTGTCAAAGACTACAGCATGAAAGAGGTAGACTTTTATGTTATGTGTCAAAGACTACAGCATCAAAGAGGCAGACTTTTATGTTATGTGTCAAAGACTACAGCATCAAAGAGGCAGACCCTTATGTTATGTGTCAAAGACTACAGCATCAAAGAGGTAGACTTTTATGTTATGTGTCAAAGACTACAGCATCAAAGAGGTAGACTTTTATGTTATGTGTCAAAGACTACAGCATCAAAGAGGTAGACTTGTATGTTATGTGTCAAAGACTATAGCATCAAAGAGGCAGACTTGTATGCTAGACTACAGCATCAAAGAGGCAGACTTTTATGTTATGTGTGAAAGACTACAGCATCAAAGAGGCAGACTTTTATATTATGTGTCAAAGACTACAGCATCAAAGAGGCAGACTTTTATATTATGTGTCAAAGACTACAGCATCAAAGAGGCAGACTTTTATATTATGTGTCAAAGACTACAGCATCAAAGAGGTAGACTTTTATGTTGAAACCTTTGTAGTACCATAAACATTTATTTCATTAATGTTCTTACAGATAAATTACAATAAAATGCAAATGAGCTCATTTTAAGCCACAGTAATTGTATAAGAGGAATTTATATATAACTGCAGATTCTTTGCTAAAACTGCGATTTACCTCACTAAAAGTGCAGTTTTCTGAATGCTTGGTATCTAGCCCCTCATGTTACCCTCCGGAGTTTTAGAGCACCGCTGAATTCGGGCTGGCACAGGACAAACTTGTTTGTTCTACAACTCTCATAATGTGGAGAAAGTTAAAATACAGTTGTCTTTTACCTACTTGGACTGACATTTATTTTTTATTACTATTAGGAAAACGGTGTGCTGTCTGAAACAGCCAGCGGACGAAAATTACTGCCTGTGTGTGCTCAGAAAACGTGCTTCAAAATAGCGTAAAGTACATTAACTTTGCCTGTATTTGAAATACAAAAACGAAGTTTCAAAGTGAAGCATTTTTATTTTCTGAAAGTGGACTTATGAAATTGTAAATATGAATATAAAGAAAAAAAATACTTAAAAGTTATCGGCTCTTTTTTTTATTTTTATTTTTTTTATAAGCTGATTCTGAATTCAGAGAGTCGAAATAGCCGTGCCATACAGCAATCTACTATGAGATGCTGATCAGAAGTAAGGCTTAACTGTATATTCTCTAACTCAACTACACCCCCTCCCCCGCCACACCCCCCCCCCCTTCTCTTCATTCAGATTTCAAAATAAAGAAAATTATAGGTTCTTTAAGCCTCCCATAGGATTTATACGTATTTTTTATAACGCGGATTACCAGTGGGGAAAATCAGGGGAATACCTTTTCTTTAAAGATTGAACCCTGTGCAAAAATGCGAAACTCGAGAGCGGAGCCGTAGCATTGTAATTGGGTCCATTCTGTGAGGACTGAAAGTGTTACAATATACGAAACATGCTAAGTTAGATTTCCACGGAAAGAATAAAATCCAGCACACAATAAGTTGATATAATTCATGAAAACTCGCCTCAATGCACTTATTCCCATATTATTGCGTGTGTTGAAAAAGATAATACAGCTTGAGAAATTCTTCAGGTTATTTGATAGTACATTTTGCTGGATTTAAATGCAAAATAATAATAATAATAATAATAAATGCGCATCGACATGCTTAACTGGCAGTAGCGTACTAACGGGGGGGGGGGGGGGGGGGAGGCGGTAAAAGCTGATAAAAATTCTGACCTCGTATTCTGGCCCCGGGCGCCATTTACCCTTTGTACGCCACTGTTCATTAGTTACCTTGTTACGCACGCTTATCAACCTGGATCAGCTAACGTGTTATATCGTTGGGCAAGACACTTTACTCTACTTTACAAGGCACTTTACTCTACTTTACAAGACACTTTACTCTACTTTCCTTGGCAGATATAACCTTCAGAGTGTTGCTGTGGACGTAAAACACCCAAAACCACACCTGTACGGAAAGGACTTAAAACACCCAAAACCACACCTGTACGGAAAGGACGTAAAACACCCAAAACCACAGCTGTACGGAAAGGACGTAAAACACCCAAAACTACACCTGTACGGAAAGGACGTAAAACACCCAAAACCACACCTGTACGGAAAGTGCGAAGGTAACTAGTCAGCTTCTGGTCACATCATCTTTTTGTTCCATGATATCTTTAAAACTGCATTTCCTCCTAAAAGCGATCATGTTCTATATAGTTTCTTCTTTTGAATCTTTTTGTACCATTTTCAGAATTTGCCAAATACTGGGTCATTTTCGAAAAAAAAAAGAAGCTCTTAAAATGAAATAGACATTATGCGCTTTAGGACATGATGTAAAACAAAGGTCAAACGATTCAAATTTATTATTTTATTGATAAAATCTTCCCACGAACCGACTGCCAAGACGAGAAAGTGAAAAATAAATACAGCAAAATCGTTCATAATTTACACGTGGAATATGTACATTGTTTCTTTGTTTCATTATTTCTTCAATCCGTTCTTTCTTTCTCTCTTTCTTTGTCTTTCTTTCCTTCTTCACGAAATCTTGCAGGAAAACAAATCATTAGTACTGAAGATGATCCGAGTGTACAGCATCTACAATACAGGAAAAACATGATGTACAACACGAAAACAGGACAGGAATATGTCGACCTACAAATTCAGCACTCACTGGGTCAGAGGTATGTGATAGAATTCGGTCACAATGTACACAGTGTCTGGTGTAACAACATTAGACCTCTACACAATGGGTATAATTTTGTTCATGCGACGTAAACTAAACGACGAATAATTTGACTGTAAACGCCGTGTACCTTTTCATTCAGCTGCTATAATGTAATATAAAAACCAACTGTAATATAGAATTACCATAATTCCCGCCACAACTTTGGGAGTGCCCCATATATATAATCTTGTCAAGTGAAGGTATATCGACTACCAGAGCCTAAACAAATTCTCCAAAACCACAATTATACACTTTTCTAACTTCCCTTTTACATCTTCTCTGTTATGTATCCTTGTTGACATATGTATGTATGTATGTATGTATGTATGTATGTATGTATGTATGTATGTATGTATGTATGTATGTATGTATGTATGTATGTATGTATGAATATATAAGTTGTTCTGAATAAAGTTTTTTATGTTTATTTGATAATAATAATAATAATAATAATAACAGTAAAATGCATCAAAAGTTCATGTAATTGGATCTTCAGTGAGTGTAGTGGATAAAAATCCAAGGGTAAAATGCGATGCTTGAAAACTTCCTTTTTCCACCGCTCTGATAAACTCATGTGTTGGTGCGGATAAATCTGATCACAATATCTGAAGATTGGTGACGACCGCACCACCGCCGCCTGCAGCAAACAAAGTAATATATATGGCCCGTCATGTTGTCAAACAGCAGAGACAAATATTGTCCTCGCATTTCAACACTACTTATTATAATTTTTTAGTGTTTTGTAAAAAAAATATAAAATTGTATTTGAGTTGGGATTCAAGTCCCAGATTTGAGTATCTAAATTTAATAACGAATCGCTTAAGAATAGTGGCATACCTTTGCGTGGAAAATGTTCGACTCAGACAAGTGCCTTGGTAGGAATTGTTATTTTAACCACGCCGCCATTTTTTGATCAAACATGCCTGTATCGTCGTTCTTTAGATAAGAATGACACATTATTGGTATCGTCAAAGCGTATACAGCCATGGCAACAGGGAAAGTACAAGTTGAAATCCGTATTCATGAAAAAATATGCTATTTTCACTTACATTACCTCTTGTGGCAAACTAGATGTAAGCACAGATAAACAGACACGGCTGTAAATCTTAACAATTTGTATTTTACATTGAGATATTCTCACTAATTCATGTTGTGCCGGCTGCCATGTCACTTTCGGGAATCTATTCGCCTGGCTTATCGGTGGGTATCGATATATGCGCCATACAAATGTTTTCTATTAACTGGTCCGTCTATACGTAATGTCTGTCATGCTAGATTAACATTTCATAATGTTTATTGATAAGTTCTGTCCCTATTCCTAATCAGCGCACAAAGGTCGAGTGAACGTTCTTTTATTTTCTTCTTTTGCTTTTATGGCACACCAACATGTTGAAAGTTATATCGTGCTCAGACAAGTAGAGTAAAGTGCCTTCCCAAAGGACACGCAACTGCGGTAGCCGATTTGGACTAATCCAATGGTTGAAATCGAATTCGCACCATTCTGGTCACGTGTCCAACGCCTTAACCGCTGAGTCACCGAGAGAAAGAGAGAGAGAGAGAGAGAGAGAGAGAGAGAGAGAGAGAGAGAGAGAGTTTATTTGTTAAAAACTCGACTAGTAGCACTCTATAGTAATTTCAGATATTATTCATTTATTTAAATAATGGTAGTGTTGCAGTCGTATCAAAGAATGAATGGTAGAAACTAGCGCCAATTTGTATAGGAAAGCCGATCAGTCTGTTTTGAGTTGTTCTTCAGTTCAGTCGGCCATAATGCTCATAGTCAAAGTTGAGTTCAAGCATAGACGTAAGTCTGTTTTTCTTTGGTTATCTTTTTTTAAAATTCCTAAAGTTCTATTTCGTATTCTGGAAAGTTTTGGAGCAAGAAACTCAAGCACAAATCAAAAGACCAAAAGTTTTGACAGTCTGTAACTTTGATGAGAATAAAGCTAGAATCATGGAACTTTCAGATTTTTCTTAACTTGAATCCCTCCACTAGATTGCCAACTTTCATCAATATCATATTGTGATCCTGAATCCAGCTTGCTGCTACCTCTGTCACGCTGTATGCTAGCGAACATTTAGTACATTTCCCCATGATTCCTGGATACTGTTACCTGGCACCTGTTCCATCGCCACGAGCTAGTGTCATATGACGTCACATTATGTTATCTGAAATACTAAATCTATTATTGACTTCTCAAGCGGGAACTCCGATATTATTGTCTGGTGAGTACAGTGCCCGAGACAAAGGCTAATACAGTGACTACGCCTGAGGGCAAAAGTGATATTTGCTAGCCCGAGTGTGTGTGACTATGGGACTGGATTTGTTGACTAATGCCTTAAGCAATAGTCACTAAATCCATTTCCACTGTCACAAATTCAAGCGGCAACAAATACCGCTATTGCTGGAGGGTGTAGTCACTATATACTTTAGTACACCGAATTTAGCAAAATAAAAAAAAGGATACACAAACTTTCCTCAAGAATATTGTCACGTTATGGAAATATAAACAACTGACGTCATGATATTTGATTGTTGATCGTGACACGTTCTAACGTCATGTTATCATCAAAGGCTCTAGTTTGTCACTCGAGTGCACTAGTTCGTCACGCGAGGGCACCAAGTCTTCACGCGACGGAAATAGTTAAATGGGATTACTCTGGTACAAACTAGTCAAATTTTACTCCAAATCACGTGATATGAATTGTCTTCATTCATTGGCTCATATTTTAATAGCTAATACTAACACCAAAAAGAAATAAATCGGTCTTCTGGATTCGATTTTATTCAGAGGGTTGATAGCTTTCATTAATTTGTTCAATTCATTTAAAATGAAATAGTTGCAGAAAAGGAAGTGAGACTGGTAGACACTGCCTGATACAACAGAAATTTCATCGATAAAGTGATGTATGGGTGTTTCCTTCATTTACTGTATGCAGCATTGGCTCTGTTTTGCTTTTAAGTAAATGTTAAAATCTCCGAAATTAAAAATTGGCTTTTGTATAATTCAAGAAGTAAGTACTATATTAAGATATATTAACAATCGTATATTTAGGTCTACCAGTCGCTTTCTTGAAAGTTCGAATTTACTTATATGTTCCTTTGTTTGGACATTTAAGACAATTATTTGGCAACACATAAGCACCAGGCATCTTCATATTAACGTCACCGCGAACAGATCAGAAAAAAGACACTTAAACTCGTTAAAAACGACACAGGGTGAGAATCAAGAACAAAAAAGAAATGTTTAAAAAAATTTAAAATAAATAAATGCAATTTGAGTGATTCAGTGGTGTGTGTTGGAACAAGATTTGAAAAAAACAAACAAAAAAAAAACACGTCTACCCTCTTTCTTCACCGAAGAAAGTAGCGGAGCCGAAATATTGAACCCAAATCCAGCATATCCAACTAAGGCGCCAGGAAGAAATATTGCGCATGGGCACGTCATCTTTAACAATCGCTAAATCCGGGGGACGGAGAGGGGAGGGGGGGGGGGGCAGACTCAATTTAGCGGGTTAATATCCACGATAGACGCGATAATAAACCGTTGTGAGATTCCGAATGAAGTAATCAGAAATCGGAAGCGTAACTAATATAATTAGACTGACGGTACACAGCGGCCATGTTGATGGTCATGCTTTTCATCAATCTTTATTTTTGCCTTGATTGATGCCCTGAGTCGGGTAAGGGAAGAGACGAATTAACATAAACACGATTGTGTTTGAATTGGCAAGAGAAGATGTTTTTTCGTTTTAAGTGTTTCAGCCCACCTGATTGCTGAACGGAATTTCTTTTTTAAATCTGACATTGAAATAATAGGATCATGTTAAAAACAGCCGAGCATTATCTGTTAAGCACCGACCATTTTATTGTATTTTATATTTTATTGGGGGTTGGGCGGGGCCTAAGAGAGTAGGGAAATGGGAGCCGGGGATTTTCCTTTATGACGGATTTTTTTTTCTCTCTCTCTATTGATCCGATTTATTTTTCACCCAGGAACGGCAAATGTTTTCATTTTTTCCCCCATTGGGACTACATAGGACTATACTCATTACATACTATAATGAACTCGCTATTAAATTATATTAATTTTCAGTCACATAATTTTGCTTTTTATTCTCTCATAATTGCTATCACTTTTGGGACCATCACCAACAAAGTGCTTGACACAAATGTTTGTCTTTCATCTCACGCCATTAGCCTATATCTGAATATTGGATTGCATTATTTATCACAAGTTCTGGTCGTAAGCGAGGTTAATGAAACTAGATGGAGATAACAAACTTTGATATGCATCATCACTTTCATCGACTCCAAGTAGGGACAGACAGCTTCAATCGATCGACGGCTCACCCACCCAAAGCTTCTGAACGCCTTCCATGGCGCCACAGATAACACATTTCCTTCCTTTCAAAAGAGCAACAACTGACTCAGTCAGAATTGCGTCTGCTTCCCTACCACCTTTTCGCCTCATCAAAGAAGAAATCTAAAAAGAGTTTCTTTCCCTTCATAAGAACTAAACAAGATTTACCAGGGGGAAACCGTATTTACAATTCAACAGTTGACACAGCTGGCATAAATCCAAACGTCAACATATTTTGATTAAGATGAACACTTTAAAATGTCGAATCTGATAAAAATTAGTAGAAAGTTTACTCGCTAAAGTAGAATTTCCAGCGCAGAAAAGTTCAGGAACAGATCCAGTATTTTACTAAAGGGAATTTTGAAAAGATGTTTGCTTTTGATATCTGTCGTCTGAAAATTGAAAGTGGTTTTATTTTGTGCTCTTTGAAAATTCCTTTAACACTTGAAAGGGGAAGGGACTGGGTGGAAAATTAGTGTTGTCAGAAAATAATAAAAAGTGGTGTAGAACAACTAGATCCAAAATGCTAACTCTGACCTGGGGCTAAACAGCAGACCAAGACTTTGCATTGCCTTGTATTTTACAACAGCCAATAGCAGAGCTTACGCAATTTCAAAAGTATAATCTGCCGTTAAAAAGATTGATTTTCATCAACCATAAATAAACCGGGTCTTTTTTTATATCAGGTACACACTCAGACATTGGGAAAGGCAATCATTATCTTTACAGTACTTTCTTTGCATTTAAAAAAAATACGTGCTACCTCAGCCCCCCCCCCCCCCCCCCCCCCCCCCCCCCAAAAAAAAAAAAAAAAAAAGTATACTGCGGGGCTGATTTGCATGTGAGTAATCTACTACGGACGAGAGACAAGTTTTTTTGGAGAGCTTGTACTCGTACAATACGAAATAAGAAATAACCCTTGGAAATAAGTCAAGTGCAGGAAAGTGTATCGTTTCTCTAAAAGAGTGAATGAGGTCTATAGTTAGAAACGGGAATAATTATGAACCCACTTATTCATGAGTAACCCTATCTCCATCTGAGACATCCGACCATGTAATTGTGAATAACACTCTCAATTTAGCGCGGGGGTCATTTGGTGCGGAATATAATCTTCATCGCTCTCATTAATCACCACGGATACCTCTCTGCAAAAAATACTCTCCGGTTTATTTTCTCCTCCTTGTATTTTGTAGTCGTGTACTCGACGCTTGTAGAAAGTACCTAAAACACGGCCGGAAGTCGGGTATTCCGGTACACGACCTGGCTGTGAGATCACAAAAGCATATGAAGTTGAATGGAGTAAGAATTTTAATGCCAAACTCGATTCGAGACATCGGGTTTGGAATTTTTTTTTCATAAGTGGATCTCGAAATTTTTGTAGTAAAGTTTCTGACTCGAAACTCGAGTTCGAGATCAAAACTATCGACAGGTTAAAAGTAAACTCCAAACTGAAGCAAATATGGCAGGTGTGGCCAGACACCATCGCTTTATTCGACGCCTGTATACAGTGTTTCCACCTAGAGTTCTCGTCGATTACACGTATCCTCTGGAATTTCTGTCAGAGGAAGAATTATTTTCAAGATTTAAATTTAGACCCCAAACCATCGTTTATATAACCGATTTACTGCTACCAAAACTACAAATACCCACAAAAGGAAGCAACGCCCTCTCATCACTTTTTCAAATCCTTGTTGCCCTCAGATTTTGTGCAACCGGTGCTTTTTACAAGATGTTTGGGGGATAGTGTCTCTATATCCAAAGACTCTGTCGGGCACATCGTTCGAGTAGTAGTGGCCGCCATTGTTGAAGAATGAGATCGATTCTTGGTTGCCCACAAGGACAGATGGCAGTAGAAGCCAAGCAAGCATGTTCCAAATTGGCAGGTATGCACTCTTTTTCTTTTACTTACATACTGGAAAACTGCACGTAGACTCGTAGGTACTGTCTGGCAACATAACTATGAAAAGTACACGTATTGTCAACAACGGACTCGGACATTTTGAATTAACCCTGACAATAAGTTACAATCGGAACGTCCTCTTCTTTTTTTCTGCGAGACAAAAATATGCCTTGGATGTATGTCGGCGCTGAAAAATCATACATTTTGTTCGCCGGAAATATCGCCGCAAAAAAAGAAACCGCAATCTCTTCGGACTACATCGTCTATTAATACGATTGGATTAATTGTAGGATTGACCGAAAAGTTACTAATGAAAAATTAGTTCGCTGCATTCGCAACTTCTCGGTCATTCCTTGTTTTGTTCAATAGCCGAGGTGAAGCCGAGGTGATCCGAATGCAGCTATCGGCATACATTCCATGTATGATCCCTAGGATTGGCTTCGAAGTTGCGAATGAATAAGCTACTGTACATTATTGTGGATTGATGTTGCAAAGTATTTCCATATAGAACGAGCATTATTTATGCAGTAGTTTGTATGGTAATTAAAAAAATAGGAAACAATACATTTATTCCTTAATTATACTGTTCTACAACCATACATTTCAACGAGCATTTGAATTTGAAGCTACTGGCGTCAGCGAAGCATAGTTCTTTCAATGTCCAATTTTGTCTACAGTGTTGCATGTTTCATTCTTTCTAAAAAAAAACTTCTAAAGAGACAATCTCCACATTTCGAAAAGACAATAATATATGATTGATAAGAACAACAACAACCACAATGAATAGCACTTAATTAACACACACACACACACACGCACACACACACACACACACACACATATATATATCTATACTCTCTCTCTCTCTCTCTCTTGTATCTAATACAAATTACACAGTCACTCCAAATTCCTATGATATAAATCAAGGCAAATAGAATTTTTATATAGATAGGTACAAATATACATCAGACAGAGCGGAAAGAGCAATCCCTGGATCCTACACGAGGATGAGTGATAATATAGCGTGTCATAGGAATCCGGAGTGATTGTGCATCAGATGAGAGTTAATTGCTGCGTCGTCATGCAGGTTTGTCTGCTGCGCACGAATGCTAATAAAAGCGACTACGTTTCATCCTTTTTTTTTGGGGGGGGGGGGCGTGTGCATCATCGAGGGGGTATAGGGATTGGTGCGCGCAGGCAAGGGGATTGTTGCCGTAACCTGCGTTCCTGGATTCGAGTCTTAGCAGGGAACGAATTAAAAAATATTATCTAACGATAATATTCTTTCTCAATATATAATAATTTCACTCTATATTATCACACATCCTCACGTAGGATCCAAGGATAGCAGTTTCCGCTCTGACTGGTATATATATATATATATATATATATATATATATATATATATATATATATATATATATCTATATGTATGTGTGTGTGTATGTGTGTGTGTGTGTGTGTTAATTCCCTTTCTGACAGCACATAGAGCATGCTTAGTGGCATTTTACGGGCCACTTTTTGTTGCTGCATTTTACAAATATTCCGTCCGTTTTTTAAAAAGTGATTTCAAAATAATTCCACAATATAAATGTTTTAAATAGCAGATTTAGTATATAAGTCAAATATAAAGTGTTATATGCAATTTATAATTCCTCATTATATTAAACAAACCACAAAGTTTTGGACAAATATTATGTTGAATTAAAAAAAAAAAAAAAAAAAAAAAAAAAAAAACGGAAACACACCTATATCATTGCATCTCACGTAGAAGGAAATTTAAAAAAAAATAAACTTAAGTTTTGTATATTTTAAGAATCTATTTATGAAAGTAATTTGTTGAGTAAAGCTTATATTTATGTGAATAATAATAACAATAATAACTTTATTTTCAAAAAGGTAACCCAGTTAGTTACAAATAATAATTTATCTTGAGGACCTCATTTATAAACATATATGCCAGCTAATAAGAAAGAGCATCCGTTCACACATACAGACAGACACAAATACACACACTATAGTAATATAAAAGACAAACTTTATTGTGTCTGTAACAGTAATTATTTATTTCCTTTTAAAGATTGCCCAGTGTACTTGAATGTGTTGATGGTACTATTAATAAGATATCAGAACCAAATATAAAATGAAGCAGAGTATTTAAAGAGAAATTTTTTCCATTCTTTGAATGTTCATGTATGAACTGTTTCTATATTTTAGTTGTCATTAGGGAGCAGTCAGATTTACGTGTTCGAGGGGTCAATGTAATTGCACATTATATAACATGTAGAATTTGCAAGGGAAAAAACCCAACTATTTGATAGGCGGTGCTCAGCCAAGAAGGTTGATCAAGATTACGATAACCTCAGACAGTTCGTATTATTTGAAGAGTTCAAGAGGTGCATCCAAGGTGATGTCAAGACCTATCTTGACGAGGAGAAAGTGGAAACTTTGGAAAATGCTGCTCGTATAGCTGATGATTATTCCTTGACAATTTGTCAATAAGTCTTCCTCTCAGCAGTTTTCTGATAAAAAACCATTTCAGTCTCAAACGAGTACTTCTAAATTCCAAAACAGCACAACTGTTAGGAATCATACATCTGATAAGACTGATCAGAAAAAATCCTTATCTCTTCCTACGTGCACTTATTGCAAAAAGAAAGGGTACATCATTTCTGATTGCATCAGGTTGAAAAAAAAGCAACAGAGCAAAGAGGTCAAGGTCACGGTCTTGTATTGAAAGCAATACATTTGTTGGGTCAAACAAACCCTAGTCTGATTCTATTTTGGAGACTTATAAACCATTCATGTCAGAAGGTTCTATATAACTTATTAGTGATTTTGCTAAACCTATAATTATTAAAATATTAAGGGACACAGGAGCTTCTCAGAGTCTTTTGTTATCAGATACTTTGCCTTTGTCTGAGAAGTCTTCTTCTAGTGAAAGTGTACTTATTCAGGGAGTAGAGTGCGGCTTTGTAAATGTTGATCTCCATTGTGTTAATTTGGCATCATACTTAGTTTCTGGACCTGTGACTGTTGGGACAGTGACTTCTTTACCTATAGAAGGTATCCGTTTGTGACTAGGCAATGACCTAGCTGGAGAAAAGGTCGTGTTTTAATCCACTTCTAACTGACAAGCCTTGTTTGGATCAAAAAAGTTGATCCTATTGAGATTGAAATCCCTGATTTGTACCCTGCTTGTGCAGTTACCAGAGCTATGGCAAAAAGAGCTCTTGAGAATGATGTTAATCAGGAATTTATTCCTTTAGCTGACACATTTATTGTTCAGTCTTTTGATGAGGTCACTTTCTTTCCTGATATTAGGCAATCAAAAGGTATTGATCCCAGTGATCCTCTTTTTACAACTCATTCTCTATATTCTAATCAGGGTGACAAAAGACAATCACTTGTTCTCTTACAGGAACAAGATCCTGAGATCTCCTGTTTGTTTCAGAGGGCTATTAGTGAAACTAAAGCAATACAAGTTCCAGTGTGTTACTTTGTGAAAAATGGGGTCCTTACGAGAAAATTGAGACCACCTGAGGTACCCGCTGGTAACGAGTGGTCAGTGAGCAGCTATCAAATTGTTGTTCATATCGACAGGAGAGTCTTAGTCTAGCTCATGAAACTCCCTTGGCTGGTCATTTAGGAGTCAATAAGACTTATCACAAGATCTTGAATAATTTTTATTGGCCGAAACTTAAAAGTGATGTTTTTAAATACTGTACATCTTATCACATTTGTCAAATGGTAGGAAAACCCAATCAGAATATACCTACGGCTACCTATTCCTGCATTTGACGAACCATTTAGTAGAATAATGGTTGACTGCGTCTGTCCCTTACCTAAGACCAAGTCAGGCAACCAATACGTGTTGACCATATTGTGTGCGTCGACAAGATTTCAAGAGGCAATTCCTCTGTGAAATATAAAAATTAAAACCATTTTAAAAGCTTTGGTGAAGTTTTTTTTTACACTTGTTTTCCTTCCCAAATCTGTCTAGTCTGATCAAGACTCAGATTTTATGTCTGGAATTTTCCAACAAGTTATGCATGAATTGGGAATCCAACAGTTTAAATCTTCTGCCTATCACCCTGAAAGTCAAGGGGATTTGGAGAGATTTCATCAAACTTTGAAGAATATGATTCGGTCATATTGCTTTAATACAGGAAAGGATTGGGATAAGGGTGTTCATTTGTTGTTGTTTACTGTTAGGGAATCAGTTCAAGAGTCATTGGGTTTCAGTCCCTTTGAACTGGTTTTTGGACATACTGTCTGTGTACCATTGAAATTATTGAAAGAAAAACTTCTTTCAAATGAAAATTCAACGATTAATCTTATTGACTATATCTATGATTTAAAATATAAATTGTCAAAGGCATGTGAAGTAGCAAGAACTAATCTTCACACTACCCAGTCAAAACTGAAATTAAGGTATGACAGAAATACTCAGGAAAGGAGTTTTTAACCTGGTGATAAAGTTCTAGCTGTCTTATCCATACCTCAAAATTCCCCTTTGGCCTAAATTTTATGGTCCTTATACCGTTGAAAAGAAAGTAAATAACTTAAATTATATCATAAACATTTATGGAAGGCGGAAACAGAAACAACTTTGTCATATAAATATGTTAAAGGAATATTGTGACAGAGATAGCCCAATTAATTATTCAATTAATTTAGTTGTACCTGTCCCACACAGTAAGGATGTCAACGAAGGAATACAATCTTACTGTAGTGATTCTGGCTTAACCAACCTTCGGAATTCAAAAATATTGCACAATCTGGACCAGAAACTTTCACATCTACAACAACAGGAAAGAAATGAACTAACACAGTTATTACATGAGTATGAGCACTTGTTTCCTGATGTTCCTAAACGAACAAATAAAATCTACCATGACGTTGACATTGTAGATGCTACGCCTGTGAAACAGCATCCTTACAGGATGAATCCTCTCAAACAGGAATATTTGAACTAAGAAATTCAGTATTTACTGGAGAATGATTTTATAGAACCAAGTAAAAGTAACTGGAGTTCACCATGTATTCTTGTGCCTAAGCCAGATAATACATTCCGCATGTGTACTGACAATAGAAAAGTCAACAGTGTCACCAAAACGGATTCATTTCCAATGCCAAGAATAGATGATTGCATTGATAAAATTGGAAATGCGAAATATGTCACCAAGTTTGACCTTTAAAAAGGATTCTGGCAAAATTCCACTCACGGAAAGGGCCAAAGAAATTGCAGCATTTGTAATTCTCGATTGGCTTTATCAATATAAAGTCATGCCATTTGGAATGCGAATTTCTCCGGCAACGTTTCAACGTCTGATGAACATGATAACATCTGGTCTAGAAAATTGTCAAAAGTACATCGATGACGTCATTATCTACAACGACACCTGGGAAGATCACTTGAAAACCATTCCAAAATTCTTCGATCGACTCAGCGATGCAAATCTGACGATTAATTTGAGCAAAAGTGAGTTTTGCCATGCTTGTGTCACATTTTTAGGACATATTGTGGGACAAGGTCAAGTGAAACAAGTAGAAGCTATGGTCAAAGCTATCTCCGAATTCCCTGTGCCTGTTTGTAAAAGCAACTGATGCGATTTTTAGGTATGGCTGGATATTATCGGAAATTTCGTTCAAATTCTTCCATAATAGCCGAACCTTTAACACTTTTTTTTAGTAAGAAATCCAAGTTTCATTGGTCTGACCAGTGTCAGGAATCCTTTGATAATAAAAAAAGGCCATGCTTAAGAATGCACCAGATCTTTCAGCACCAAATTTCAGCCAATTATTTTAAATGATTGCTGATGCAAGTGATGTAAGGGTTGGTGGAGTATTGATTCAGGAAGACAAAAATGGTGTGGATCATCCAGTGTGCTATTTTTCTAAAAAACTAAACAAGCACCAGAAAAAGTATTCTACAATTGAGAAGGAATGTTTGGCTTTAATATTGGCTTTGCAACATTTTGAAGTGTAAGTTACCTCGGCTCTTTCTCCGGTTATTGTATACAGTGATCACAATCTCCCTACTTTCATCAACAAAATGAAAGATAAAAATCGGAGATTGTTTTGATGGAGCTTAATACTGCAGGAATATAACATTGACATTCGACACATCAGTGGAATAGACAATGTGATCGCAGATGCACTTTCACGTGCATAGCCTATATTGCTTTATTTTGTGTAATTGAGCTGAGTGACATTTATAATACATCTTGCTATGTAATTTTCATTATGCATTTTAAAAGAAAGCTTTATTGCATAAATCTTTCTTTTTTTTTGAGGGGAGGTGTTATGAATATTGAATTTATAATATGTGTCCATGAGGTAAGTTGTACTTTAGTGGTCATTTTGTAAACAACATATTTACTGCATTTGAGTTCAAGGTCAGTCTTGTTTACGTATCATTTAAGCATTGGATTGGAATTTCTCACATCTTGATGTGAGAAAAGTCAGGTACGCACAGGAAATTTCCATTAGAGTTACTCATATTGTAGAATATTCTGTCAGTTGACTTATCCTTATATTTATACAAGTTTGGTAAACAAGATTTCATTCCTATGCTAAACTTCATGTCATAAAGATCAGTCAATTAAGGAATTTATTTTAGTTACAGTTGTGAAAATCAGAGCGAGAAATTATTTATTTGAAATATTCATTCGAATTACAAAAAGTGCTCATTCTCATTTTGGAATTATACTTGACATTGGGATTTATGTGAATTCATTCAAAGATATTCTGCATTACATCATTCAGGCATATCAGGACATTCAAGGCTACTGGAATTCATTCGGAACATTCTATATTTAGGGATTGTGATTAGGACACCTAGGATTATTGGATTATTTGGATTTTAATTCGCGTTATTGTAAGTTTCTGTTTGAATATTCACTTTAATTGTCTAGAAATAAATTGCTTGTTGATTTTATTTACACTGTTGGTTTCACTTTCTTCACTTTCTTTCTGTTACATTATTTTAAAACCTAGAGTCGTAACTATATATATATATATATATATATATATATATATATATATATATATATATATATATATATATATATATATATATTATATGAAACCTGTAAATGAATTAACATTTAGCCGGAGTAATTAGGTTCTCTAGACATGACTGCACTGAATATGAAACAAGGCGCACTAACATTTTTGTCCGGAGTCATTGAGTTTACTAGATGCGACTGCATTTACTTGTGGGCAACATTGTAAACCCTTGTAAAGCAATTACACTTGCTGGTTCGATTTTACACTCTCTTCCATGAAAGAAAAACCAGGTTCATTTGGGTTTGGTTCTTTGGATGGAATATTTCTCTTAAATACATATATGACATAAGCTATGTTCGTGTTTTTCGAGCAGGAAAAGAAAGATAAAAAAAATTTCAGGTAACAGAGTTCACTGTCCTTAATTTCTGACAAAATCCCATCACTCGTGTTGAATCTGTGACACAATTGGTGCAAAGGCATTCATATTCGTAGTCTAATTAATTTGTATGTCCCGTTTAATGGGACAAATTATATTGTGCCAGGATGACTTGTCGATTTGAGTTGAAATAATCGTTAAGGCCTAATTTGTTAAATAATTAAATAATAGGTATTGCTGTGCGTGCTTTTTGTGTGCGATATGTGGATAATTCATTTAGTACAACACTAGGTATTGCTGTACGTGCTTCTAGTGTGCGACATATGAATAATTTATTTAGTACATTTTTGTCCGGAATAATTAGGTTCTTTAGACATGACTGCATTGACTACGAAACATTTTTGTCCGGAATAATTAGGTTCTCTAGACATGACTGCATTGACTCTAGACATGACTGCATTGACTCTAAACATGACTGCATTGACTCTAAACATGACTGAATTGACTCTAGACATGACTGCATTGACTCTATACATGACTTCATTGACTCTAGACATGACTGCATTGACTACAAAACATTTTTGCCCGGAATCATTGAGCTTACTAGATACGATTGCATTTCGTTCTGGGCAACATCGTAAACACCTGTAAAGCAATTACACTTGTTGGGCAACATCGTAAACACTTGTAAAGCAATTACACTTGTTGGGCAACATCGTAAACCCTTGTAAAGCAATTACACTTGTTGGGCAACATCGTAAACCCTTGTAAAGCAATTACACTTGTTGGGCAACATCGTAAACCCTTGTAAAGCAATTACACTTGTTGGGCAACATCGTAAACCCTTGTAAAGCAATTACACTTCTTGGTTCGATTTTACACTCTCTTCTACGAAACAAAAGCTAGGTTCGTTTGGGTTTCGTTCTTTTGATGGAATACTTGTATATTTATCTGAAATACATTATTACAAAATAATTTGGCGTATTTTTCTATCAGGAAAAAAGCTAATATTTCAGGTAATACAGTTCATTGACTGAAGAAAAGATCGCAGTTTCTCGCAAAATCTCATGACTCGTGTCTAATCAGTAGCAATACTGGAATAGCCATTCATATTCGTCAGTTGTATTAAATACATGTAAAAGACCCCTTTAATAGGACTAACCATGTTGCTCCAGAATGATTTGCCAATTTGACGTTGCTGTGAAATATTCACTAATACTTCATTCTTCCTAATAAGTCAATAATAGGTATAGATGTACATGCTTCATTTGAGTGAGGTAAGGATGATTCATCTAGTACATATCAAGCATTCACAATTCCTGTACTAAGCTATACCCTTTTTTGTTTTTGGTTAGACTAGGCCCGCAACTCAACATCTAATGCAAGATCAAATCGCCAGGTCATTTTAGTCAAGGTTTGCGACCATGGAGTTCATAAGAAATATGCTCTAGAAACTACGACCATGGAGTTCATAAGAAATATGCTCTAGAAACAAAATGAATCATCTTAAAGATAATCAATGACGACGCCAAGTTCCTGGTGAAAACATTTAAAGAAATATTAATGGTACATTTTCAAGCGATATTGGAGTTTGTATAAAATCTATCTAACACTATGTCTAGCTAGTTAGGTATCTCTCTGTCTGTTTCATGTTTTACATATCTATCCATATGGCGATCTCTCTTTCTCTGTCTGTCTGTCTATCTGTATATCTATCTATCTGATGGCATATATGTCCGTGAGTCCATGTGTCTGTCTATGTGTATATCTTACTTTGCATCTATTTGCTCTGATTGTCTACGGGTCCCATTACAAAACCTTTTGCCCTTTGCTGTTCTCAGTCAAATTTTCAAGTTGATATATACGCCTCATACATTGATCGGTTTTGAAATGATGCCTCCAAATGAAATCTCATAATTAATTTTTTTTTTTAAATCCAGAGAATAATAAAACATTCTTGCTGAAATTAAATCTTAATTAACTTTACGATAATATACGTGAAATTGCACCTGGTTTCTACTGATTAATTACATAATTACAAAGTTTGCTTATAAGAACACCGATAGAACCAAATGACGTCACCGTCGTTGACCTCTCTCTCTCTCTCTCTCTCTCTCTCTCTCTCTCTCTCTCTCTCTCTCTCTCTCTCTCGTCAAGCGTCTCTGTACTTTCAAGTCTGATCTAATTCCCACATAGAGCATCGACCAGGGCTCAAAATAATTATGAACCTCTTTAAGCATAACTGCACTCATTGTAAAGCTTGTACAGTGGTGTTCTGGGGCGTGCACAATTTTTCAACATTCCCTTGAACCAGAACCATAGGACTCTCAAAAAGGAAATATAACTCTCAAAAAAAGAAATTAAAGGGAATCTCCCTTTTTTGCCGTGTCATTAAATCACAGTAAATGGTAAAATAATAAAGTATATAATAGGAAACTTTTAGGAGAATTAATACTAAGCTGCATAATTTAGGTTCACTAGATATCATTTACTAAGAAACGAGTAAGTGAATAATAACTAAACTTACTTGATATTACATCATTTACTAAGAAACGAGTAAGTGAATAATAACTAAGCTTACTTGATATTACATCATTTACTAAGAAACGAGTAAGTGAATAATAACTAAGCTTACTTGATATTACACCATTTACTAAGAAACGAGTAAGTGAATAATAACTAAGCTTACTTGATATTACACCATTACTAAGAAACGAGAAATTGAATTATAACTAAGCTTACTAGATATGACCTCATTTACTAAGAAAGGAGTAAGTGAATGATAACTAAGCTTACTTGATGTGACATCATTTACAACGAAACAAGTAATTTAATTATAACTAAATTTACTTAATATGACTGCATCGTAGACTCTTATCTAAAAGTTACAAATGTACAATCGATTTTCCACACTCTTGGATGAAAAAATATCAACCTTGCTATATAATATAATCTCCATGTATTTCTGTCAGAATGAAGCTAATATTTGAGCTAACTAAATTCACTGTCCCCATAAAGATCTCAGTTACTTTGAAAAATCTCATAAATCGTGTTTAGGCAATATTCGCAGCAATATTGGAGTATAGGTATTCATATTAGTCAAAGAAGTAATCAGCATTAAACTGTCCCTTCGTTTGACGAGTTATGTTGTGCCAGAATGACGTGTCGAATTGACCTTTATGTGCCAGAATCACGTGTCGAATCGACCTTTATGTGCCAGAATGACACATCTAATCGACCTTTATGTGCCAGAATGACACATCTAATCGACCTTTATGTGCCAGAATCACGTGTCGAATCGACCTTTATGTGCCAGAATGACACATCTAATCGACCTTTATGTGCCTGAATGACACATTTAATCGACCTTTATGTGCCAGAATGACACATCTAATCGACCTTTATGTGCCAGAATCACGTGTCGAATCGACCTTTATATGGAACAGTCATTATACATTGTTCTATACAAAAACTTGTGTATTGTTGAATATGCATCTTTTGTACGAGGTATGGAACATTTATTTCGTTCATATAAAGCATGCGCAATTTTGTTCACGGGTATATATATTGTTCCAAAGGACTTATCTCTAATATTGTGTGACATTACCAGGTCAATTAGGTACAAACATGGAGCTTATTATAATGATGGTTTCATTCATCTTGAAGAGTATCACCAACTCGCAGAACTTTTTAATATGAAATACTCAAGATGTAAAAGTCGTAAATAGTCAAGTAAATGAATTATGCTAAATATCCAATATTCTATAATGCTTTGATCTGCCCCCACAAACCTCCAAAAAAAAAAATTATTTTATATTGGCTGAGCCTTTTGAACTGCAAGCCATGTGGCTATCTCTGCCTCTCTTTTAATGGAAGCCGCAAATGCTCAGTTGGTAGAACGTTAAACTTGTTATCCAAGGGTCGCGGGTTCAATAGGCTGCCTTGATGTGTCTTTGGAAAAGGCACTTAGCTACCACCGGTATTTCCTTGGCGTGATATAGGCAATAATGGGTTGATAGTGGCGTTAAAAACCAACCAACCAACCATCTTTAAATTGACTGTTCGTCGTTTTGTCCAGGATTTCCAGATTTCCATATTAGTCTTACAAAAACTTTCGCTACAGCTAGTAACAATGCTTATCACTGTTCTCGGAGAAAGATTCTAGATTATATCTATGTATTGCACAGGAAGAAGAAAAAAAATTGAAAAAAAAAATATTCAGTATAATGCCAGGGAATTAAAAAATAACCTAGCTTAAATAAAACGTTCTTTGGCATTTATGATGATTCATATAAAATTTCACTTGGTTCCAAAGAAATTATTGCCGAGTTGTCTCATAAAACCACAGATGTGACCGAATAATGACAGTGTCTTTGACGTTTCACTTAGTTTTCTTTCTTTATTTTCTATCTTTAAGAGAGCAGCCGTGACTCATTGGTTAGCGAAATGAGTATGAGACCAAAAGGGTACAGGTTCGAATACTGCCCAGTCAAGGGCAGGGTTGGCAGCTATGGTGTGTCTCTGGGCAAGGCACTTTACTCCAATTGCCTCTACATGATATAACCTTTCATGTGTTGCCGTTAGACACCAACCAACTACATTCTATTCTTGCATGTTCGTTTCATTCTCATCTTTCTCTCTCATAGCAAATCAACTCGGCTCCAGTGGCGGCTCGAGAGTTCGCGGTACCATGGGGCAATGATCTTTAGTTGCGGCCCTACTGAGACGCCCGGGGGCAATGTTCTTTAGTGGATGCCCTACGGAGGCGTCGGGGGGCAATGTTCTTTAGTGGCGCCCCTACTTTGCCAACCTCCAACCCCCCACCATCCCCCATCCAAGCCCAGGTTACAGCTGCAAAAAAAAGCTCCCGACGGCACCCCACCCCCTCGCCAGGCGCCATAGGGCAATTGCCCCCCCCCCCCCCGCGCCCTCGCGCTGCCACTACTCGGCTCCAAACTTTTTCATGTACATGTACTATCACCAGAGTACACGCACAAAAGGGGAAATAGGTCATATCCCAGTGAATGGCAAAGTATTAAAATATGCAATATGTAACATGTAGATGAACTAACATCCAGCCAGAATAATTAGGTATGCTTGACATGACAGCATTTACGAAACAGGTTGAGAACTAATATTTCGCAGCAATGATTGAGTGTACTAGATATACCTGCATTTACTCAGGCGCTATGTTGTAAAACCTAGTCTAAGAATTTCGCTCTTTCAGACAATTTTAATCCCTCTTCTACGAAAGAAAAACAAACGTTCATTTAGTGAATTACTTAAATAATTATCATACATGCATACATATAAAAAAATGGAAATATTTTCCGTTTTTATATGATGAACTAGCTTATATCTGTATAGTAACTGAGTTCACTGCCCAACGGAAAGATCTCAGTTTCACGCAAAATCTCATCACCTGTGTTTAAACTGTACCACTGTTGGAGTGTACTCATGTTCATCGAACTAATTAATGAATAATATATATATACATATATATATATATATATATATATATATATATATATATATATATATATATATATATATATATATATATATATATATATATATATATATAACGTTTAGTTTCACTAGCAATGGTGTACCAGAATGACATGTCTATTTGACCTTTCTGTGGAATAACAAATAAGTATTGTTCTGCATGCTTCCTTTATTTTGAACATATTGAACATATAAAGAATGCACAATCCCTGCACACCGCTATAACAATGTTTTGACTAGATTATAACAAACCCTTTATTGCAAGATTAACTCAATAGGCTACTCTGTCATGGACTCTATCATAATTTTGTCATCGAAATAGTGTTAATCATTTCAAAACTGATCAATTAACAGGAAAAAATTTATACAAATGTAACGGATTTAAATGTTAAAGCGAATAAATTATGATCAGTATCTAATATTTTAGAATACATCAATTTTGCAGCAACTCTTCTTTTTTAATAGAAAGCCATCACTGTATAAATATACTGGAATCTATCTATCAACGTGAGTCTGTTTACCTCTTTCAAAGTTGAACTTTGTGTCCTTCTGTCCAGAATAGCTTACAGACTTCCGTCTTAATCTGGATGAATTATGGCGTGCCATATTGACTTGTCGATTTGACCTTTCTGGGAAACAATAATTATGGTTAACCCTATATAAAATAGGTATTGTTGTGCATGCATCCTACGCGCGAGGTATGGATCATTTATCTCGTCCACATCAATTATACACAATGCTGCACACCGCTAGTTTCTGTTGACAACAACCTAAAATGGTCTGAATACATTACTCACATAACAAAGAAAATAAATTCATACTTGTGGCTCTTAAAACACCTAAAATATTATATACCTGTAAAACACAGAATTATTATTTTTATTAAAGCTACATCCAGCCTCATATTGACTATTGCAATATTGTTTGGGAAACTTGTTCTGATTTTTAGACTCCAGAACATGGCCTGCAGAAGTATATTGGATGAAGCAGTAATAAATATTACAGAAGTGTATTGGATGAACCAGTAATAAATATTACAGAGATGATGACTATTTTAAAGATACTCACTGTTAAAGAAAGAATATTTATCAAAAATGCAAAGACAGTGTTTAGAGTTTCAAATACCACTGTTTCAGATTGTATAAATGATATGTTTCATTACAGAGAATCTGTCAATACACTAACTCTACGCTCAGTCACTGTCAGAAATTTCAAAATTCCTAAACTGCACACAGAAATATCCAAGAACAGTTTTCAATACTCAGGCTCACTACTTTGGAACTGCATTCCAAAAGAAATCAAACAGGTCCTCTCCTTTGCTGCATTTCAACACAGACTTATAAAAAGGATGAAATAATAATAATTTATATATGCAGTTAAATCCTTTTGCTTCCATGATATATTTTAGCAATGTCTGTGCAGGTGCGTTTACTTGTAAATATTTTCTTTGAGAGAGAGAGAGAGAGTATAATATGCCTTTATATGATTAATAATACTTTGTAATTTTGTATATAGTAGAGGACCTCGTTGGAAATTGATGTTACTCTTCCTAAATAAAGAGATTATTATTATTATTATTATTATTATTATTATTATTATTATTATTATTATTCAAACTGTGATGAAAAGGACGATCATAGGCCCTCTAATAATTCCAATATGACTGTGTCTTCGGTCATACAATGCAATTACAAAAGTACAGTGTAACTTCCCTAAATCCGACACTGTTGGGAAAGAAGAAAATAAAATGTGCATTCTTATACAGGTAAGTAGGTATAAAATGTTTTAATTAGTATTGGAACGGCCTTACTGGTAAGTAGGTATAAAATGTTTTAATTAGTATTGGAACGGCCTTACTGGTAAGTAGGTATAAAATGTTTTAATTAGTATTGGAACGGCCTTACTGGTAAGTAGGTATAAAATGTTTTAATTAGTATTGGAACGGCCTTGCTGGTAAGTAGGTATAAAATGTTTTAATTAGTATTGGAACGGCCTTACTGGGACTAAAATATTTAAGCAGCAGTCAGACGTGGACGGGTTACAAAGCTGGTGGGTATAGGAAAGTTTAGATATACATGAATTGAGCAAACTGCGTTTGCACTCTAAGTAGTTAGAAAATATTTTGGAATATATCATCATAAAAATGTGCAAAAGCTATATTTAGGACGTATTAACCAATTTCTGTCACGAGCTACGCTTAAAATCATGCTAATTATCGCTTGAAGCACTGTTTTGCTTTAAAGATCAAGCGAGGTTGCGTGGGAGTAGCAATTGTCAAAAAACTCCTAGTGCACTAATGAAACTTCATCAAGGAGTTTAAAATGTTTGGCACGTCTTTTTATTTTATTTTTTATTTAACACCCAAGTTAGTACCCTGTTTTCTGTAGGTGAAAACAAGCAATTAACACTGAACCTTATCGATATCCCTGTTTCAACATGTTCATATCATTCATATTTAAAGTATTAACAATTAAGTCGGAAATCAGCGAATTAAATATTAAATAATGACCATGATGACAAAATCGTATTCCAAAACAAAACTCAACATTTATTTTAGGATTGTATTTATTATTGAAGTTGAAGGATCTGATAGGGATAACTACTTAATGTATACATGTAATTGTCTATTGTTACTTGTAATTGTTTATTGTTACTTGTAATTGTCTATTGTTACTTGTAATTGTTTATTGTTACTTGCAATTGTCTATTGTTACTTGTAATTGTCAATTGTTACATATAATTGTCTATTGTTACATGTAATTGTCTATTGTTATTTTGCCTTGCCATGAGGCAGTGGTTCTAACACGACTTAAATATACGTTAATTACCCCAGAAATAGTAGTAATGAAGTATGTCGTTGCAACTAGCAGTCATTTTTTTTTTTTTTTTCGATTTTCTGTGTTATTTTATTGCTATAAGGACACTTAAACACTGAGAGAGAGAGAGAGAGAGAGAGAGAGAGAGAGAGAGAGAGAGAGAGAGAGAGAGAGTCCAACTTATCGAGACATCAGTTCGATAATTATGGATCTTGTTAACAGACAAATATAGATCGCACTACAGACTGGCAGACATTCAGGCTGAAGTATATATCATGTCATACACACGACGGACAAATGGAAGGACAAGAGAGATGAAAAAACAAACCAAACAAACAAACAAAATAACCTTTAACTCTCCTTTTCCAACCTTAGAATAATTGATGCATGATAATGAGATGTTTTGTTTGAGTACGTTACAAATGCAACCGATATTAGTTCTCAGTTAAAAACTTATATTTTCTTGGAGATTACTTGCCGCTACGGATGGTATTCTTGTAATTCCAATGAATGAAATGACAGGAAAACAATTCAGTAGAACGGCCTAGCTCTGATTAGGAGCAAATTGTTATTGAATTTGCGTACCTACTTTGGATGACAAATGGTGATGTTTTCCAGAAACCATACAAAAATATGCTGAATTAAAAAGCGACAGTTCATAAAGAGGCGAAGATTACGTATATCATGCAAGCACCCCCCAAATCATATCCCATGGTATCGTCTCTAGATATATTCCTAACGACATCAGTGTTTCTCCTATATTGCAACAGGCACTTATACATTAGCGCAATAACGCACAAATGCACGCACAGATTTTTTTATACAGTATATAGTATAGTCGTGACCATTATCACTCGCCCAAGTTATACCCGTAGAGCGAAGCGACTATCTACCGACTCTTTTTGCACAAGAAAATGCTGAAAAAATGTGTTTCTATTTTGTCGTTTTTTAATGTCATCAGTAGTACACAGAAAAAGCTGATTGCGTTATTAAGGGCTCTTGCAACATAATAATAATAATAATAATAATAATAATAATAATAATAATAATGTCATTATTTTAAGATGATAAGACAGCATTTACGCTGATCTCCCAAATGGTTCTCAAAAAGGTATACAAACTACATACGTATATACATCAGTTAAAACTAGTAACCCTACTTAAAACGCTGCCAAAAAAGTACATGGAAAATAACAGAGGATGATATCAATAATTTAAAACAATACAAGAAAAGGAAAATATGTTTACACAGTACAATTGGAATATACGTATGGACATCATTAGCGGTGCAATTGGAATATACGTATGGACATCATTAGCGGTACAATTGGAATATACGTATGGACATCATTAGCGGTACAATTGGAATATACGTATGGATATCATTAGCGGTACAATTGGAATATACGTATGGACATCATTAGCGGTACAACTGGAATATACGTATGGACATCATCAGCGATACAATTGGAATATACGTATGGACATCATTAGCTGTGCAATTGGAATATACGTATGGACATCATTAGCGGTACAATTGGAATATACGTATGGACATCATTAGCGGTACAACTGGAATATACGTATGGACATCATTAGCGGTACAATTGGAATATACGTATGGACATCATTAGCGGTGAGCAAAAAGGTCATCATTATACAAGGACTTGAGAAGTTGAATTTCTGATCTCAATAGGAATGGTATTTCATATTTTTGGACCCGATACAGTGAGATATTTATCAAAGTAGGAAGAGCTATGTCGTGGAATTAAAATATACTGTTTAGTAAAAAAAAAAAAAACGAACGTCACGGTCATATATTAGCAGCTTGACGAGATAATATAGATAATCAGGTACAAGGTATGGTTTGGTTTTGTGGGGTTTTAACGCCATTTTTCAGCACATGACAGGCTATACATGGCGGGCAGTATATTAGGTGGAGGAAGATTCCGGTAAGATCCCGAGAAGAACCATCTACCCACGGGAAGATACTGGCAAGCTTTCTCGCATACCCACGTTGGTTGAGCCAAGGCTGAAACTCACGCGGACAGAGGTGAGATGTGTGAGTGATCTGTAAAGGCGAGCGCCTTAGACCACTCAGCCATCCGGGGCCTCTTCAGGTACAAGGCAATTGACCGTTTAGTACATCACGCAACCTTTATGCAATGCAACACATTCAGAAAGTCGTAACCAATTTAATATCGAAAACATTTCAGACGATGGTGTGAAAATATCAGTTTTTGGAATTGTTCTGGCAGCCCGTTTTTGCAATTTATTAATCTTATCAGTTTGGAGGTACTGCAGTTGCCCTAGATGATGCACCCATAATGTAAGATTTCTCAAATATAGCTATTGTAATATAGTTTAAGAATATTTTCAGAAGCATAATTTGAAGGCATTTTCAAAAGTGCAGTTCATTTACTCATTAAAAGATTAACGTGGGTGTCCCAAAGAAGAATCATATCAATGAAGATACCTAGCAACCTTTGAGAGTATACAGAGGCAAGTTCAAAGTCATTGGACAAAAGTTTGGGTGCATTAATTGTCTACAGGTTCTGAGTGGAGCTAATTGTCATACAAGTAGTTTTTGATACATTTATGTGCATTTTTTTTTTTCGTACATCACTTTTGAACAGTTGAATATCGATCTGAAGATGATAATCGACATGAGATGTAGAGCTGCACGAATTGTGGTTAGTTGTGCCATCAGCGAATATATGTGAATTAGAATGTTTAAGACACAGAGGTAAAATCGTCTAAAGATTAGAAAAAGGACAGGTCCTAAAATGGAGCCTTGAAAAACGCCACATTTTTCCGGTTCTAATGCCGTTGAATGGTTTCCAATACTGACACTTTCAGTCCTGTTTGTTAGATAAGACAGTGTAATAGTTGAAAATTAATAAACCGCTAATTTCTTCAGAAGAATATCTTGATCAATAATATCAAAGGCCTTTTTGAAATCTATAAAGACAACAACAGTGATTTTTTCTGCGTTAATAGCAGATAGCCATTCGTCTATTACTTTAGTCAGGGCAGCTTGACAGGAATGATTTTGTCTGAATCCCGATTGAGATCGATATAAAAGATTATATTTTTGAGATACCGAAATAGGTAGGTAGAAATCTGCTTCTCAATCATTATTGAAATGATAGGCAGGATATAAATAGGTCTATAACTTGATGTGTCATTCTTGTGTCAGCCTTTATGAATCTGAAAAAACAAAACAACAACTTTGAATTGCTTCGATACACCAGGGAATACAGCAGTTTCTGAATAATTATTGAAGAGATCAGTGAGAGAGGGGCTATAGTATGTACAGAAAGCTTAATATTTTGGCATTAATCCCATCTGGCCCGGTAGCTTTTTTCGCATCAAAACTGAAAAGAATGTTATACATTTCAACAACGGAGAATCTATGTATAACAAATTCAATATCAGAAGGTACTCGTTCTGCTACAAAATCAGACAAGGAGAAAACGTCATGTGTGAAGGAAATAACTTTTCATTGAGGCGAATGCTAATAAATAGGAAAAATTAATGCATTCTATTTGCAATTCGTATTCATTATGTACAGTTTCATGATTTACAGTAATTTCATGAGGGATAGAGAAACGCCCAAGGAGAATGTTTCCATATGTCAACATAACATAAAAGTGTGCAGAAACCATGTTTAAGACATCTGATATTGTAATATCACAAGATATGTTAAAATGATGCCAATTACAACTCAAAGATAATTTTAAAGCAAAATACACACAGAATGGGTTTTCCGGTACACTTGCGAAGATGTTTTGTTTACGACTCCTCTAGATGCACTTTAAAAACGTAATAAATAATTAACCAGCAGGAAATATTGAGCATGTCTGTTTTGATGGATGACAAGAGGGGAGGAAAATGCCTGAATATTTAACCTGAAACCTGTCACTCATTATTGCATTTTATGCTGTTTGTTAATATCACCGCCCCCGCCCCTTTCCATGTTTTTCTTCAGGTGTTTTCGACAAAAAGTAATGATTTAAGAAGTGACCATCGATCTATCGAATATATTTTTTTAATTATTTTATTTTAATTCATCCATAGTCGAGTTTAGTAAGAATTGAAGAAAAAATCACACAATATAAATGGGAAATTTAAATCTCTTGCACAGTTTGACGCGTGTTTTCTGTTTTGGACACACATGGAAACAATATCGATTATTGGTAAAAGTACTCATTTTTAATTTGAGATTCGTTAACGTTCTTGCAGTTATTATTGACATCAAGGATTGTAGTGTTGTTAATAAGAAGCATTCATATGAACAAATAAACAGACAGGACGACAATCTTGTACAGGTAAACATGAATCTGATGTACAAAATGGTTATGCACAAATGTTTATATTTATGTTAACAAAATATCGACTAGCCCAGAAAATGGGGTGGTCAGCTTGACATTTTAACCCTGCACTACAGAAGCAGTACTAAGTTGCAGATATAGAGACCGCACAGATCAATTTAGCCTCAACAGAGTGCACGAACAACTCGTAATGCAACTTTACAGACCGCACAGATCAATTTAGTCTCAACAGAGTGCACAAAAAACTCGTAATGCAACTATTTTTCTTGACGGAATGAGATTTTGCTGTTTACATTTCGTTTGAAACCCAAGTCCCATGTTGATCATTACTTCGACAATTTTATCCATGTTAAAAAAATAAAAACAAACATAAAACAGTGTGATAGGGCATCTGTAAAGGACTGTAGAATTTCACTGATTGAATGAGAACTTGGTTCGATTTTGTCCACCTATTGAGGATGACGAATGGGGAAGTTTTCCTGAATGCATGCATGAATATAGTGAATAAGAACTGTGCAAACGGCTGACACGTTCTATCATTCACACCGTCCCCGAATTTTATTCCAATTTTTTAAGTCTTTATTTCAAACAGTTTAGCAGATGTCGCCTTCACATACCTATTCGGATGAATTCGGCCTTCAACACAAAACATAGGTACCAGAAAATGGCACATATGTTATCAAATGTTTTCAAAATTTACGTATATGCAATCTGGTTATATGTTTTCATCGATCCATAAATATTATTATGAATTGACTAATGGAAGGATTCCACGGCGTATCAATACATGTTAAGTCCAGGTGTTGTTGGACCCTTCCAGACTCAGGTGAACATGATGTTTTCATGGTGGGTCATTTCATTCATCGTTTTTATCTTCATATTAACATATGTTTTGACTGCCTTATTTTATTTGCCTTGAATACTCTAAAACAACAGTTATGTCTCCTTTTTTAATCGCTGTATATGTGTTTAAAGAAATCAAATCTCATGATAATTTATCACACACACACACACACCAAAAAAAACCCCCAAAAAACAACTGAGATGTGAGACTTATATTTGCACACACAAACTCGCACTAATTCACCAGAAGGCACTAATACACGAATGCCTCGAAAAGTATTTACAAAAGAGATATTATAAACGTATCACATGTAAACAAAATAGAAGAAAAGAAGAAAATAAAAATAAAAATTTAAGGCCCGGTAAAAAAAAAGAAAAAGAAATACAAAGAAATACAGTAAATAAACTCTGTTTATAATGAAGTCGGATGTAACGAAATTCGAATATAACGAAATGATTTGTTTTAGTCCCTTGGCCTTCGTTTTATCGGAGTTTACTGTATTTGGTCAAAACGATTAGAGAGGCATGCATGGTCAACAAGTTCATCTAGATAAAATACCATTTACTGGAAGGAATCTACTCGATGTAAGATGCGTACCAAAAACATTCGATTTCGCACAGTTAAAAAGATTCTTGAAGTAGGACTATACCACACTTTCTGTATGCTTAAATCTTAGAATTGTTCACGGTCAGTTGCCCTTTAAAAATGTTATATATCTATTTTATCGATGGAGTAATCAATACTATAATCAATTACAAAGAAGTCAGCTGTTTCTCATTTGTTAGACTGATATGCTGAGTCCAGACTTATGTTTATTAAGTGCTCAGATTTCAAGTGTATACTATGTTGACAATATAAACACAGACCAGGTATTAGAAAAAGAAAACGAAATTCCTACGAATTAGTTTTTTACCTGTCGAGTGGCGTACTGTGTAGATTACATAGAACTCAGTTCCCACCATCCTCTGCTGGTCTGAGAATGACCCAAAAGTAACAAATATGTCGAATCCAATATGTCAACGTCATTCGGGGTTTTTATTTACACGTCAAGTCATCTGAGTTTGAATAGAAGTGTTCCAGTCTTATTGATGCAGGCTTTTTATGGACACAAGGGGTACGATTCATGAATAATTGAAATACTCTGTTGGAAAGTTTTGAACAAAACTAATGCTTAGGAGAAATTATTTCGGAGGTTCATTTGAAATTTCACAAATCCTGACTTGTCGTTCATTTAGTCCTTGCCGAAAAGATTGTCAACCGTTCTATATAGTATGTCCAAACTGTAATTTATATATGTAAATATAAAAAGGATTCTGCAATTTTTCGTGATCGAACGTATAGAAATTTGCTGCACAGCATCATTTATCAGAAGAGAACAGAACAAAATATTATTTTTTATTTAAATCTCAGGCTACACGCAGAACATATGAGAAAACATACGATTTATAAGTGGTGACAAATATGTTGAATATTTAGCACTTTTATGATGCAAACATAAAGCGTGTATATGTACTATTTGGATACATCATACCCACGTCATGTTTCTGTGCCCCCAACCACTCATGAACTCCCTCAACCGTCTTTAAAGTTACCTCCCCCCCCTCCATGGAAAGGATCGCTACATAATAATACACTCGCCATAATAAATTCAATAAAACTTTTTATTGAAACATCAAGAAAAAAAATCAAAACAAATTGTGTAATTAATAATGGTCAAGTCTCCAGTTTGCCATATTTTCAAATATCAGAGATAGTTTTTAAAAGGCAAGATCTTCGAGATATAACTATATGAGCGGCAGTTTCTTATAACTGATTGTAAAGTTAAACTATGGAAAAAACTGGAAGCTGGTTTTGAAAAGTGAAATAATGATTTTGTTACTGACGAGAGCTGGTACCACACCAGTACACGTATAAAAATACCGTAGGCTTAATTTATCTGACGTCATAGATATAAGGATTGAGCATTCGCTCTATCCAGGGTATTTTTGCAATAAACGCCCACTGAGAATATTTCCAGTACAGAGAAACTATTTTTAGTTTAATCACACGTTACATTCAAACGAGGCCAATTACTACTGTAATTTTTTTTCTTTCCCAAACGCATATTGATTTTCCGGAACACTTAAGACTTTTAGTTTACCAGCATTCTAGTTACACTTCTAGAACGTCATGAAGCAGCAGAAGACATTAGGCGTGTCTATTATGATGGCTGACAAAATGGAGGACATGACTGATTGATTGGTTGATTGAACGCCACATCAATCACTCACGTAACCACATTTGTTTTATCTCTGGCCTTTTCGACCAAACAACGTAAACAATATGGTGTCTCTACATAAGGCGCTGCCACGTTTTGGTCATGTGATGCAAGTAGTTCTAATATGGTGGCAAAATGAATCACATACGATTTGTGTTTTTTTTGTTTTGTTTTTTTTCTTCCGTTGGCCAGAGATTTTGCGAGTGGAGGATGGACATGGTCGACTAAGTCGTCTTGATAAACTGCAGCCAAATTCAACAGTATTGCTCTCTTATGTCTTATGGGCACCAAAAGAGTTCGTCGAATATAAAAGGTGCTCTTGAGATTTGAGATGGGAGTACGAGAGAGAGAGAGAGAGAGAGAGAGAGAGAGAGAGAGAGAGAGAGAGAGAGAGAGAGAGAGAGAGAGAGAGAGAGAAGGGGGGAAGTCAGTATGTTTCTGAACTCAGAATTTTCAGCAGTGACCATCTTTTCGAAATATTCTACACCCATATTTTTAAGCAAACAGTCAAAACGTAATAGGCCTTTACTTTCATGTGTCAGATTGAGTCCAAACACAAGTGCATGAAGTCAGATTGAGATGTGGAGTCCAAACACAAGTGTATGAAGTCAGATTGAGATGTGGAGTCCAAACACAAGTGTATGAAGTCAGATTGAGATGTGGAGTCCAAACACAAGTGTATGAAGTCAGATTGAGATGTGGAGTCCAAACACAAGTGTATGAAGTCAGATTGAGATGTGGAGTCCAAACACAAGTGTATGAAGTCAGATTGAGATGTGGAGTCCAAACACAAGTGTATGAAGTCAGATTGAGATGTGGAGTCCAAACACAAGTGTATGAAGTCAGATTGAGATGTGGAGTCCAAACACAAGTGTATGAAGTCAGATTGAGATGTGGAGTCCAAACACAAGTGTATGAAGTCAGATTGAGATGTGGAGTCCAAACACAAGTGTATGAAGTCAGATTGAGATGTGGAGTCCAAACACAAGTGTATGAAGTCAGATTGAGATGTGGAGTCCAAACACAAGTGTATGAAGTCAGATTGAGATGTGGAGTCCAAACACAAGTGTATGAAGTCAGATTGAGATGTGGAGTCCAAACACAAGTGTATGAAGTCAGATTGAGATGTGGAGTCCAAACACAAGTGTATGAAGTCAGATTGAGATGTGGAGTCCAAACACAAGTGTATGAAGTCAGATTGAGATGTGGAGTCCAAACACAAGTGTATGAAGTCAGATTGAGATGTGGAGTCCAAACACAAGTGTATGAAGTCAGATTGAGATGTGGAGTCCAAACACAAGTGTATGAAGTCAGATTGAGATGTGGAGTCCAAACACAAGTGTATGAAGTCCTTAAAGTGAAGAGGATTGCAATACAATGACGTACCATTTACCATGAAGATCCAAACAACTCAACTCCAATCAAACTCACCCCAAATTCTTGTCTACAGCTAGATGGCACGGATTTTTTAAAAATGGAATTTCTAAACGAGTTGTATTCTAATGGCTTTTATCTTGAGCAAAACTTCGGAAACAAATAACCAAATTGTCCATAGTACACATAGGCCATCTAGAGATCTAATGTGTGGTCCACTGCAAGTTCTCACTAGATGGAAGTGATACGGTAAAAATTTCACCCAAAAGTGTTCCAAGTGATCAATTCAATATGTCAACGTCTGTAGTAATTTGGAGTTTCTTTCACCTAAACTGTAAAGTCTCAGTAAGACAGATGTTCCAATCTAATCGAGCCAGATATTTTCATGGACATTATAGGTAATTGTCATGAATTCTGGAGAAGAAAAAAACAGATTACACAGTTGTCAACAAAACGATGCTGAGGAAGAATGATCTCCGAGACTTCATTGAAAGGGTACCAAGATCATCATGGCCTTTAGATATAGGTTCCCATCTGCACCAGATGCTTATGGTACCATTTCTTACTTATGTTCATAAAATGGTAATTCAGAGATTTACATGACTAAACCCATCTTCGCTAGCCAAAGGTAATGGAGCCATTTCGTTCCACATCGATCCTTGGCATATGTGGCCTCAGACCACAATTCATTTTCCTATATAGTCTCTACATTTGTTTGTCAGTACTGAACTTTCCACTGTGTCCAAATCCGAATAAATCATATGTTGCTGTAAAGTATCTTTGAAGATGAACTCACGCTGAAGTTCTTGTCATAGGTTAACCAGCATTATCCTGAGAGGTTGGACTGTAAACGAAGCAACGTGCAATGACTCACAGATTTCACTTCCGGATCAGCACCAATGCCTCATTACTCACTGTGCACTGTCGCCAAAATACACACAGACAACCACACTATAATGCTCATATTCTAAATAATGACCAATAAATCTAATGCATACATCACCACCAAAATGAGAGAGGAAAAAATGATCTATGAATAGACTGGGACTACATTCGTGGGTACTGAGCCGGAAATATTAATTGTGACCTGATTCCATGTAGCTAGCTGAAACAATATATATATATATATATATATATATATATATATATATATATATATATATATATATATATATATATATATATATATATATATATATATATATATATCACTCCGCTATCTGATTGGATGCAGTTGAAAGAAACTGACCCAATCAGATTGTTGATTACATTTACCTAGGTAGTTCTCCAATTTAAACCTTTCACACACAAGTTATTTTCTTCCAAGTTAAGTCATGTGGGCATCATGATAGTCGCCGTATTGAATAACTAACAGGTGTTACGAGCTCTTTCATTGGTCAGTTGATTTCTCTTGCTACGGGGAATAACTCTTTTATCCACAAGAGGGCACTTATTTAAATCACTGTTTCGGTTGACTATATATTCCTACGGTCGATGTGGAACGAAGTGGAGTGACTACCATTGGCTAGCGAAGATGGACTAAAGCTAGCAAACATGTATAACGTTTTAATTATCGGCCGTTGGGGCGACCTTGGATGTGGTCGCGTGACGTATTTGCTCTGACAGACGCGTAACTTAGGTTTACTCTTGGTTCGACAGAGCAAGGACACAGGCGGCCGCCATATTAAGTCATAGTATATGAACTCAATCAAGATGGCGGAAAGGTGGTCGCCATATTGATTCATTTTTAACGATTTTTGCACTTTAACGAGATTGTGCATTGTCTGATTCACTAATTATTGGTCTGACCATGTGCCTTTGTTAAGAGCCACAAAATAAAACCCTGGGTAGTATATCGACTATTTAGTAGACTTAGAAGAACTATTTTTGTTTCATTTGGATGTTGTAACTATTTCTGAACTGTCTTTCAAAATAAAATACACAACGACACCGAAGTGTTTGTGTGAAGTTATTTATTTTAGTGGTAGAAACGAATCAGTCACAAAAACATTGGACATTTTAAATGACGCAATCTTGGCAATATACAAAAAGAGTAGCAAAAAAAAAAAAAAAAATAAAGAAAAAAAAACAAAACAGAAAAAAACAACATCTCCAGCAGTCGACGGACTACAAGGGACTACAACTATCCCTCGCACAAGTCCGCCATAAAAACCGTTCAAGTATTTCAAATCGATTGGCCGTAGAACACGAACTTGGAGTTGATAACGCTAACTCAGAGACGCTATTCAGAGACGCTAGCTACATACGCGCACATAGAATCCATGTATTTCAGAATGTATTTTAAAATGTAGTTCTAAAAAGAGTGCGCAAGATTATGATCAGTAAATTTGATCTGTGTTTATTACGAATTATATTTAAAAGATGCTAATAATAGTTTTAGGCAAAATACTTTTCCAATCATACCCAAATTAATTTTCGGGTTTAATACCTCTTAAGAAAATTGTGTGTTTACCAGTACTCAAGTTGTACTTTTAATATGTCATTAAGCTACAAGAAAGTATCTGTATGTTTACTTTAACAGATGACGTAATAAAGTCAGGAAAATAAACTAGTAACCCGTCATTCCCATTTGACTTTTGACTTATTTACAGGGATGTAAATTCAAACATACGCAAGTACATACGGGCTCATTTTGATCAGTCGTAAAAACGAACAATTTTAAGCCCAGTAATTAGTATGTTTTTTTTCTTCAGATAACGATATGGTGAGTTGTTTGATGACTTTTAAGAATGTGGTGAAAAACTAATGAAAACTGGAGCAGAGATGTTGAAGTTATATATATTTTGAAATTGTACATGCCGTATAGTACAGGGGATATAGATGACCCCCAGGTCTCTTGGCAGACCACTTGACCGACTCATCATGTGGAGACAAAATTCGATTAGGTAAACATTCACAGCTAGCTGGGTGATTTGATTGGTCAGCTGGCCGTAGGAATTTTATTACGCGATAATTAATTGACAGTACTGCGAGATACAGTCCGAGCGATCAACTGGTACACCCATTTGACACACATTATACCTTTTTTCTTCAATATTTTGAGGCAGAAATTTGCAACCAACAGACATTTCCAGATGTAGAATAAAGTTTGTTTGTTTGCTTCTCTTTGGTGGTGGTGGTGGGGTATGCAAAGCCAGTTGTGCGACAGGGATTAAATATGTGTTCTGGGAAATGTTCGCGCAGGCTTATTTTTGGCTTTAGTCATGGAAACTTTTTTTTTTGGCTGAGTAGTTGATACTCAGGAATTAAAATTTGATGTACAAGTAGTTGATACTCAGGAAGATAAAGAGCAATATAATGCATTTCAATAGCAGATATATTATTTTTTCAATCTGCTGCCCTGTTTTGATCGAAAAGCCCTAAATGTGGATTTTGCGGGACTCGCACCATAACAACTGCACATTAAAACCTGGGACCAGATTAAAACAATTGTTTAAATTTAATTTCCAAGATATACAGAAGTTTATTTCTTTTCTTTTCTTTTTTGCTTTTTTTTTGTTCGTTCATTTTTTTTTCTATTCATTCTTAATCTCCTTTCATTTAAAATGAGAGATGGGGTACCTAGCTGTTAACTCTGCCAATGCTAGGTTCTAAAAAGTCCGTCTTCAATGGAAAAATCGAAGTTTGACATAAGAACCGCCTTCTGTTGAGTCGTTATATTATTTAGAAATTTTCCTACCCAAGCATGATCAATATAGTGGCAAGTATTTCTTGCTAAAACATGTATTCAATAATAATAATAATAATAATAATAATAATAATAATAATAATAATAATAATAATAATAATAATAATCTCTCATCAATAATCTACATACATTCCCTCTACCTGGCACTCAGATATTTTTATTATTACTTTGGCACGAGAGAGAGAGAGAGAGAGAGAGAGAGAGAGAGAGAGAGAGACAGACAGACAGACAGACAGACAGACAGACAGACAGAGACAGATAGACAGAGAGAGACAGAGAGCGAACAACTGTTTCAAGTATCGGACAGACAAGTATGGGTCTTTTTGTGAAAGAAGATAGACAGGCAAATAGACATAAATGGATAGATAGGCGAAAATAAAGACAAAAAGATGGAAAAGATGACAGTTGTTGTGATAAGCAGAAAAAAAGAGGGCGAATCTCAAGACAGACGGACGGATGGACGAATGATAAAATCAGATAATCAATGTATGATACTTCCATGTTATGTCTATGTTGCAAACGTGTGTGTGTGTATGTGTATATATATATATATATATATATATATATATATATATATATATATATATGTGTGTGTGTGTGTGTGTGTGCGTGTGTGTGTGTGTGGTCGGACATATTAGTAGTAGTATATCCAACAGAGGGGAGACTTTTGGAAATTCGTGAACGTCTTCACGCTAACATCAATGCTGCAGTTGATATTGTTGTAAATGAAAGGCTCTCAGTTCGACAGAAGAAAACAAAGCAATCAGGAGTCACCTTACTGTTTAGTGCCGATTCAAAAGGGATTGTTGTGGATTTTACCTATTTTTTTAATTTGGTAAATAATCATATTTTCCTGAAACTGTACATGATCAATTCGAAACCGACAAACGTACATAGCAGCGATTAAAATGCACAGATTAAACCTACCCCCCACCTCCCGTCAATGCGACATATGTCACCAGGCTTTAATTAGAGAAACGGTATGTCCATCGAAGAGACTGAGTACAACTACTTCTCATTTTCTTTGTTTTTCGCCTCTGCAAATTCAAAAACTTTTGTTTAATGCTTGACAAACGTTTTCGTTCCTTTTATCAAGAGAACAATAATAATTTTTAAAAAATAGCATTCGTCAGGTATAATAAAGATATAATATAACGATATATGATTGTATGGATCCTTGTGGCATAGTTACATCCATCCATTCGTATATACATCCATCCATCCATCCATGGGTGGGGGCTTGACAATGTGGTTAATTTTTTTTAAATTAACCACAATGATTTGAACAATATTAAAGAATACTTTTCATTATCAAGAAATAAAAACAACAAATTGCATGTATCTAACTCAATCGTATTATTATGTGCCAAGGTATACATGACAAAATACTAAATTGCATGTATCTAACTCAATCGTATTATTATGTGCCAAGGTATACATGACAAAATACTAAATTGCATGTATCTAACTCAATCGTATTATGATGTGCCAAAGTATACATAGCGAAATACTAAATGTTTATTATTGTTCAATGGGTTAGATAACAAAAATGATATACGTCAAATATCTGATGATCATTGTTCTGGTGACATCAATAAACAACTATTTGCAAATATTTATAATAAATGCAACACTGAGCCATATTCTTTTATGGTCTTTGATAAAATAACTTTAACTACACCAGAGCAATATAGAAAGGGATTCGATCAGTTCTATATTCCTTCCTAATTCATAGCAAAATTTTTATTATTACCAACAAAAAGATATTTTTTTGGTCATTATAAAATTAACGATTAAAAGGTTTTTAAAATTAAAAAAAGTATATAAAATGGGTTCCAGAAATAATTAAACTGAATATAAAATCATACAAGGGAAAAAATATAAAATCGATAAAAAGGTTTCAAAAATATTTTTTCCTGAAAAACAAAATTTCGATAAGGTTCCATGTCAAACTGTCAAACATACCCCCCCCCCATCCCCCCATTTTCATAAATTAAAAAAAAAGTGGGACAGAACTGCTGATTTCCCTACTACTTGATCTCCTGCGCTAGTGTAACTGTCGTAGGTGGTCACCAAGCAAACCAATCCATTTTCAAGCCTAAGTCAAAGTAAGTATAAACCAAGTTACAGATTTAGTTTGTGTGTGAATTTAGAAACACAATACTCGCGCTTATTAACGCCCTCTACCTTCATTATTGGGAGGTGTGTGTGTGTGTGTGTCTCTCTCTCTCTCTCTCTCTCTCTCTCTCTCTCTCTCTCTCTCTCTCTCTCTCTCTCTCTCTCTCTCTCTCTCTCTCTCTGTGAAATACGAAAATATCCAGTGAGACATGGAATAAGAGCTAGTTGCCTTCTTTCGACAACTCTACAAAACTTGTAGACTGAATGTTTCTCTGGTAGACTGGCTGCTCTTTAGTGTCGAATTAAATCACTCAGCGCCGTTCAAGGCTTCATATTGACTTCACCTTTTAATCCAAAAATAACTAAAGATTAATCTAAATTCAAAACATCAGTGCTCGAGGCCTTAGTGTTCATTCCAAATCGTTTATTTATTTATTTTCTGGAAATGGATTCAAACCATTTATTTCCACGTGTATCTGAGTTTCAGTGACCTGTTTTCAGTTTCTTGATACATACATACATACATACATACATACATACATACATACATACATACATACATACATACATACATACGTAAGTACGTAAATGCGCGAGTGCATGCATGCGTACCTATATATTTACGTAATTGCTTGAGTATATACAGACGAGCAAAGTAAAAATAGGTATTTAGTTCTTCACATAAATATATAACGAAAGAAGCCTAGCTTTCGGATAGTTAGAACTTTTTTTCTTATTGCAACGACTCTAACATAAAGTGGTTCTGAGTTGTAGTCGTGACAGGAAAACGAAAAGAAATGAAGCGTTGCTCTAAGTCTCTCACATCATGTTTAGTATATAAGATTTTGCCATGTTCCCTACTGTTTGAGACGATGCCGTACTCATAAACCTGGTTGTGATGCAATCCTTTCATAGCGGAAGCTGAATGGGTGGGGGGCTTGACAACGTCGATGACGATAACAAACATAAGAATAAGAAAGTTGTTGTTGCTGATGATGATGACAACGACGAGAAGAAAAGGAACAGCAAAATATGAGATAGTATACATCAGGGATGTGTATTAGTTCAACATTATCATCATTGTCATCATCATCATTGTGATTAGAATCATCATCATCATTTACCTAGGTACGTAGATAGATAGATAGAATTTAAATGCATTCATACATACATACGTACAAACATACATACATACGTACATACACACACATACATACATATATACATACACACATACATACATACATACATACATACATACATACATACATACATACATACATACATACATACATACATACATACTGTAACACACCTCTTGTTACAGGTGTACGATTTGGTTGGTTATCGTTATCTAGAGGATGATCGACCTCGGTTTTATTGCCCGGATCGAGTAAATACTGAAATAAAATATGAAATTTTATAGATGGGATAAATAGAGATTTGAGCAGATATATAGAACAGAATAACACGAGCCCCGTACATGAAATATAACAATTTAATCAATTACATAAAACAAATGGAAATAATACATAACATTAGAAAGGTATACTTCTTTTCGAAATCATTTACCGAATTTCAACACAAATATAATTATGTAATTAGCCGATCTGTTTAAAACGATAGACTTAGTTCATCATGGAATCGAGTGAACAATCGAATCAATTGCCCAGCATGCCTGCATAACCTTGTTATTGCTGGTCACTCCAAATTCAATGTTGCTCTCAGGTCAAGGTTGATGTTCTCTCCTTTTTGCTTCTCTCTCTCTCTCTCTCTCTCTCTCTCTCTCTCTCTCTCTCTCTCTCTCTCTTATCCAGCCTCTTTCGGTTCTCAAACTTTGTGTGGGATGCCTCTTCTCTCTACCCTCTTTTGTAGATAGGTAGGTAGGTGGATATATGGATAGATAGGTGGGTAGGTAGGTGGAGCTATTTCCCCTTAAAATAAACAAGAAGCAACCTAAATATCCCGTCAGATTTCCTTCTGGGAAGTAGAATATTACCCCACTCTCGTTACGTCAGATATCGTCCTATCGGAATTCAACAGATACCAAAGGTCATCTGGTCAGGCCAAACCTGACAGACGATAAACAAACCTAGTTCTAGAAGATTAATGTACTTTCTAACGGCTATTTCATCACTAACTCACTCTAACATCACACGAGACATAACAGTTTCAGTTCACGTCTTAATTATACAAACGAATCAATGAAATTCACTTCATGGCTTAACTACATTAATTTCAGTGAATACTCACTCAACTCTTTCGCATGCATTATTCATATCATCTAAGACAGAAAAAATCACAAGATTCTCACAGCTCATTTTAAATAAAGTAATGCATGAAATTATTAGAATACATGATTCCCATAACAATCAAGACGACAAATTCAAACAATTCGTCAAACTCATATAAAGAAGATTATTGTACGAATTCAGACAAATGAACTCAAACAAATAGTTATACTCATATCAAGCGAATTGATCTACGAATTTAAACAAATAAATTCAAGCAAATAATTATATTGATATCAACGAATTACATGAGATTGATGCAAATACGTTGTGCTTTCAAGACTCGCTCGCTTCTACCGCCAGAATCGTGTCCCTCAACTTCCAGACACCTGTCCTTTGAACAATTGTTTATACGAGAGAATTTCGCATTATTCTGCTCGGAGTCAAGATCTCTTCCGGCCATTCGCAGGAAAACTTGGACTGATTCAATTTTGCGATGTGGAATATTTAAAACATGACATTTCGTCTTGAAAACACACCCCTTATTTAGCGCAGCCAATCAGGATTAAACATATCTACCGCCTTTTATAAATACAAGCCCATCGTAGTTAGCATAACCCTAGATTTCGCGCGCTATTTAAATAACTGATTCTGGAAAATTTCAAAAGATAAAACTACTTCAACTGGCTTTACAAATAGTCTCTGCATCCTATCAACTTTGACATTCTCGATACCTAGACCCAAATTAACCTAGCCTGTGAGTCCGTTATACAAACGAATGTTTAATTAAGAATGAATCTCGCTCCAAACAGGGACATTAAAACCATCGCAGTCTAGCGATTTAATACGGTATCATTCCTCATAAATCGAATTAATTGTTATCTGCCAACTAATGTGCTCTATCGAAATTCATCGACAGAAATTTGCACCCTTTCACATACATACATACATACATACATACATACATACATACATACATACATACATACATACATACATACATACATACATACATACATACATAGGTACATACAAAATAATTTTTACTGAAGAAAGTCCCATAAGGTTCCATATTAAAACCGAAATACCCCCTTCATAAAGTGAGACAGACTCGCTCATTTCCCTACTCTACTTGATTTCCTGTTCTAGTTATATATATGAAAGGATGGAACATAGTCGTAGTGACCAGAAAATGATAAGAAATTGGGCAGTCATTTGTGGCGATGTGCGCATTGTCGAGGGGATATAGGGGTTGGTACGTACAGGCAATGCGATTTTTGCTGGTACGCACGGTTTTATAAGTGACTGAAATTTCAAATCTTTTCAACAGCGACCCAACTTTTGTTGTGAACTAGATACAAGAGTCCCATAGGAGGACTTACCATAAATATCAGTAAAAACAAAATTACTGAAAATGATGATCTTATCGTTACTCATATTTAATTACGCATGACTATCAAATAAGATGTTAATTTTCACTCTTGGGGTAAAATTTAAAGTTTATTTCTTCTGATACTGTATAAATAGTGAAGACAAAACAAAACAACAACAACAACAATAAAAATTAAAATGAAAAAAAAAAAACAAAAACAGGCAAATTCCAGGAATGTATGTCAGTTAGTTGTAGTTGGAAGTAGGAGAGTGGTTTTGTAGAGGAAGGGGCAAGGTGACGATGGTGACATAGTAAATGACCACTGCTTGCGATTTGATATTGGCAATACAGACAAAGCAGATATCCTAACAAAGAATTTACCTGTTCACCCGCACCCCCAAAGTTATGATTGTGAAGTTCCCCGGTCTCTTTTATATGATGGCCGATAGCGGCCGACAGATTTACAATTCAAAGAAACTTTAAATGTACAGGTACACATTTTTCTTACTTTGACTACTACTGACTACATAGAGCCTAGTCATGACAGGTCACAACTAAAACAAATTAGCATCCCTTTCACAATAATACATAAGAAAGACAAAAAGTGCTCTCCGATAAGGAATTACCCTCTCGTGTTATTTATAAGTTGCTCTGGAACAATTAAGAGAGCTTCTTTTTGTTTGTACGAACACATTAGGAAAGAAAGCGGGAGAAAACATACTTGGCGCTTGTATCAATAACATCTAGAAAATCAGCACAGTTTGAAGCAAACGTGAGGACATCTCTCTCTCTCTCTCTCTCTCTTTCTCTCCATATGTTGTACACCAAAGAATTTTTTGATTGACTAACCACGTTTACAATATATATATATATATATATATATATATATATATATATATATATATATATATATATATATATTCAATTGAACGTTCTCAGATGGATTAAAAAATAGGATCATTGTTTGGATTATTTATAATACGAAGAGCTATAGAAATTTCTTATATAATATATTCTTTATATCATTTTATCTTGATTTCAGTGAATTTTGTCCCTCTCTACACTGATAAAAAAACTTCACATACAAGGACATATCGGCTTTATTAGAGAAAAGTCATAGTATAAATCTGAGATAATGAAGTTACTTCTAATTTTAAACACACTCTGTTATATGTGTAATGCTTTAAACACACTCTGTTATATGTGTAATGCTTGCTGTATTTCAATCATAAATACAGGTTTAGTTTTGGGTATTTGATGAATACTTCAAGTCACCATAAGATGTATATGTAACTATATGTATGTGCGTACAGATTACACATCTTACATAAAGATTTTGTATAAGGAATACCATTAATGAACATTTAAAATAAGCATATAAACAATTGCTGGTTGGAGTTTTTCAAAAATCTTGCAAGCTATTAATTCATAACTTACATCTGCCTGCGAAACTGGAGACCAAAAATGGTGAACAGTTTAGCTTGGGTTATGTTGGGGTAATAAAAAGATGGGCTTAGAATTTGTTCCGATATTCTTCAGGAAACAAAAGCAAACATTTATTTTTCAATTGCGCATGTTTCTTCTTTTTCTAGGAAGTGTTCTAACCTTTTGACCTAACAAAGAAAGAAGAATATTGGATATTAATACAAATTGCAGGAAGCTATAAGTATTCAGCAAAGAATCTTTCGCTGCTGAAAGTTAAAGATTGTATTCACTATTATTCATTTATATAGACATTATTGGGCGTTAAAGGAAAGCAATAAATCAGAATGAATCAGAAATATGACGTTAAGTTTACTCGCTTCCATACTCAAACACATCACAAACTAATATACATTTTCAGCATGAAAGCTGAATGGTAATCAGTGTTAACTAATTGTAACCACATGAACTGCATGAATCAAGTTTATAGCAAATATGATCAGAATTTATTAAATATAGTTAAATAAATGTAAGTCATTGAAAATGCTGTGATGTACAACATATGAAATGAGAGAGAGAGAGAGAGAGAGAGAGAGAGAGAGAGAGAGAGAGAGAGAGAGAGAGAGAGAGATGTCTTCACGTTTGCTTCAGACTGTGCTGATTTTCAAAATGTTATTGATACAAGCGCCACGTATGTTTTCTCCCGCTTTCTTTCCTAATGTGTTCGTATAAAGAAAAAGAGGCCCCTTTAGTTGCCCAGAGTTATATACAGACTTATTTATAAATAACACGAGACGTTAATTCCTTATCAGACAGCACCACTGTTCTTTCTAATTTATTAGTGTGACAGGAATACTAATTAGTTTTAGTTGTGTCGACCAAGTATAACTCAAAGTAAGAAAAATGTGTACATGTACACATTTTGCTAAAATGTTTCCCTGTACAAATTATTATTACTTTGTAGTTCTAGATCGTCATGGACACAGTTTAGAAAAATGTGTACCTGTACAAATTTGTATTACTTTGTAGTTCTAGATCGTTATGAACACAGTTTAGAAAAATGTGTACATGTACAAATTTTAGTTTCTTTGCATTGTAAATCTGTCGGACGCTATAGGCCATCGTACTTTTAGAACCTGAGATAAGAACTAGTTGCCTTCTTGGAATCTTGTAAACTGAATGCTTTTCTGCTAGATTGGGTGCTATTTAGTGTCGAATTAAACCATCTGGCGTCGTTCAATGCTTCGTTTTGACTTCAGTTTTTATATATAAATAACTCTGGATTAATCTAAACTAAAAATGAGTGCTGGAGGCCTTAGATTTATTCCAAATTATTTATTTATTGATTAATCTTCTTTCATGAAAGTGGACCAAAGTGACCTTTTTATTTGCATGTGCATTGACCACTTTAGCACCCAATCAGTTCCTTGAATATGTGTTTACGTACGTACATACGTACCTGCATAAGTGCGTAGACCCTAAATCTGATTGCGTTTCTACAAACTTAGGTAAGTGCGTGCATACATGCATACAGTCCGACAGATTAAGAAAGCAAAAATAATTATATATTTCTTCTCACAATATATAACACGAAAGAATCCTATCATTTGGAAAGTTCGAACATTTTCCTCAGCGAATCTGACACAAATTGGTTCAGATTTGTAGTCGCGTCAGTAAGATGAAAAGAAATGAAGCGTTGCATGAAGTCTCTTGTAACGCGTTTTGTTTAGAAGATTTAGGCATGTTCCCTACCGTTTGAAAGGATACTGTACTCATAAACCTTGATGTGATGCACTCTTTTAAAAAAAAATCACGTTCTGCATTTGCACCGGAAGCAGAAGGGTGAGGGAGATTGAACAACATAAAGAATATTGTCGATGACAATAATAAGAATAATAATAATAATAATAATAATAATAATAATAATAACGACAATAGGGGTGTATGTAAGTCTCTGATCATCATGATCATCATCACCATAATTTTCATCAACATCATAAAAGGGAAGAATTGGAAGCGGAGGCTAAGGTCATAGATAGATAGATAGATAGATAGATAGATAGATAGATAGATAGATAGATAGATAGATAGATAGATAAATAGATATACATTGGCACGAGTGTAGGTAGTAATGCAGATAGATATTTAGATCGGTATACGTTGGTACGAGCGTTGGTAGGCATGAATATAGATAGATAGATCGATAGATAGACAGAGAATGCAAAAAATGCAAAAAGGAAATCATTGAGTTATACACGAATACTTCAACTTCAAACATGACTTAGATCAAGCGTAGACAGATAAATGTGTTGACCAGAAAACGAGAAGAAATGAGGCGTTTCTAGCGGTCTAAACATTATATTTTCCGTCTATGAGATGTTTACGGATTTCACGTTATAGTGTACTCAACAGTACATATATACTGTGCACTCTTCTCAAGAGCATTTACTATGTAATACAGCTGTTCCTGCAAGCGGGAGGGAACAACAACGCTATGGACGACAACAATGTGCTGATAAATAGCACAAAGAATGACGATAGCAATAACATCGACCCCAACAAAAATCACCACCACGACCATCACCATAATAATAATAATAATAATAATAATGAAGCTCCTGGAAATATAAGGCAATAGGAAGTGGTCCAGTTGGGAGAAAAGACCAGCCAAAATTTGCATTAAGAGGCTCTGGAAGGGGGAAATCATCATCATCGTCGTCGCTTATTATTATTATTATTATTATTATTATTATTATTATTATTATTATTGTTTTCTGGTTCAATAAGTTACCAAATAGATATTAAGAATACGAAGTTAAAAAAGGCCAGACTGAAATTCATTTGCAAACAAGTCAATATTGTGTCAATAACTACTCTGTACATGATGTTCATGTGGTTCGATACAGAAATAACAAAAGAATGTTGAATACGTGACCAAGGTTAGAATGCAGGACATTTATTTATTCAATTAAGTGTTTTAAATTTGTTTTGACAAGGTACCTTATTCACCCGTGTATGATGTACACCTCACCGCGAATAGCACTGAAACTGATCTATCGTCATACAAAGAACCATCAGAGTAGGGTCTTCAACACCCGTGTATGATGCACACCTCACATCAGGGTCTACAACACCCGTGTATGATGCACACCTCACCGCGAATAGCACAGACCCTGATATACATTCATGCAATGAACCATCAGATCAGGGTCTTCAATATTCGTTTGAAATGTTGAGAAGGACGAATAGCATAGACAACGATTATTCAGAAGACATCGTGTCTTTATGTTTATTTCAGTTCCTGCAGAAAATCCTGCAGTATTCGGAATGGGACAGTGATTTGCCAGTGCATTATATGATGGTAGATCTGATTCTGTGTGACTCTATTCACGATAAATATGGTATAATATCTTAACAGCGAGCTCGGAGAAATCTGGGAAACAACAACCAATGGTATCAAAAGTTATAAATTACGCACAAACAATGTAGATAACAAGCAGAGGAAGCTAAAATCACACTATAAGTTCACCTTGTTCTGGCAGCAGCTCTCTCGGGGATGGCAAGGAAACGAAGAAGAAGAAGAAGAAAAAGAAAAAGAAAACCACCACGACCAAGAAGAAGCAGAAGGTCACCACCACCAAGAAGAAGAAGAAGAAGAAGGCAGTGGCGGCGCGACGGGGAGTTGGGAGGGGGGAGCAATTGCCTCCCGGCGCCAGGCGAGGCGGGGGGGGGGGGGGCGCCGTCGGGAGCTTTTTTTTTTAGCTGTAACCGGGGCGTAGATGGGGGGTTGGGTGGTTGGAGGTAGGCAACTGTCATACAAACTGTTCTCTGTGGAAAAGTAATGGCACCACTAAAGAACATTGCCCCCGGGCACCTCGGTAGGGGCACCACTAAAGAGCATTGCCCCCGGGCGCCTCGAACCCTTGCGCCGCCACTGGAAGAAGGCCACCGCCATCAAGAAGAAGAAGAAGGCCACCACCACCAAGAAGAAGAAGATGAAGGCCACCACCACCAAGAAGAAGAAGATGAAGGCCACCACCACCACCAAGAAGAAGAAGAAGGCCACCACCACCAAGAAGAAGAAGAAGAAGAAGAAAAAAAAAAAGAAAAGGAAAAGCTCAATAACATGCTGCATATAATATAACGATGTGAATCAACAAGTACTTGATAATTATGCAACATATGTTTTGTGTGTTTTCGTTTTTCTTTTGTGTTTTTGTTGTTTGTTTGTTCCAAGTCTTGTTTCCCAGCAAGTACACCGAAATATAAAAATCATGCAGAACATGCTGTGTTAGGTATACTGCAAAAAAAAAAATAATTTCTGTACTAAGTAATTCTAAGCCGATATGAGAACATGTATTTGCTACTTTGGGTAGCCTGGACATTCTTTGTTGTTGTTTTTTTTAAAACATAACTCGCTAAAAAAAACATTCTCGCTAAGATGCTTGTTGAAGAGATTTGTTTCGGAATATGCAAAGTCCCGTGGTTGCACATCGAAGGTCGGGGGTTCCTTCGGGTTATCCGGTCACATCAATCTGAAATTCCACAACACGAACTAGAGCAACTTTGATGACTCGCCATAGAAAATCACCACGCTTTTTATTTACCCTCTGAATGGAATATGGCTTTATATCCGTATTTATTACATATACACGTCCCTTTGTGTTATGTGGTTGGGACTTTTCAACTAAAGCCAAATGCATAGATATTTTCAGCAGAGTTACCAGACTCATCTTGAGGCTGGTTTTACGACATTTCTAAATCGATTTCAACCAAATAAAAATTGCTACTATATTAAATAACATTTTTTTCTAACAATACGATCATATCAAAGTGCGCGAAATAGTAAAATAAGCTACGGTTTCAGTGCGGGATTTACAAAGGCTAAAATATCCATGAACAAATGAATGCTATTGAAAAGAAAGAGGGCTGAAAAACTGTAGGTTTCTGACCATTTTGCACTTTAAAGTACTCATATAAAGATGGCTGTTTAATACAGGAGTTATTGTTATTTGGTTCAAATCAATGCAGAAATAAGTCAAGTCTCAAGAGGCAAATCACCCAACTCATTTAATTTATGTGTATTCCTACAACTACATCCGAGGTTATTTATAGACATCACGGAAATGGTCGAGCGGTGTTCCAATTGAGAGCCAAAAGCTGCTTTAAAATCAACTAAGTTGATTAGAACTGGCAGCTGGTGACGTTTCTCAATAATCTGTCATAGTCAGATTATTATGGCAATACCGCTATGGCCCAAAACTGTTTATTATTTGTTTGCTTGCTTGTTTGTTCGTTTTTCGGAGCTTTTTGCATAAAGCGTTTTTGAATCTTTGAAGGACAACTACACAAAAGACCCAGCCTGGAACAGAAAGCTATATATAAAGCTATATATATATATATATATATATATATATATATATATATATATATATATATATATATATATATATATATATATTCTTGGATGGTTGGATTTGATAGGTCGTTAACCAATGTCTTGCTTCGTCTGTTGTCAGGTTCTGTTCTTTGTCAGGTGCGAGAGCTTGTCAAGTTTGAAAGTCAGCTTGAAACAGATAACTGCTTATGTGTGTTATTTTGTTTGTGTGTGTGCGTATGCGCGCGCGCGCACGTGTGTGGGTGCGCGTGGGTATTTATGGTACATTAACACATAAAGGTTATATCGTGTTTAGGCAAGTAGAGTAAAGTGCATTGCGCAGGGACACACCACAGCAGCCGACAGGGATTCGAACCCGCACTCTTCTTGGTCGCGAGTCTGGCACGCTAACTACTGAGTCACCACTGAATCATTACAGATAATAGTACTCTTCTTATGGACAGCTTGTCAGAAACTCCTACCACCCTTGTAGGCTACTTTGTATGAACGCGATTGTTTTGGAGAGAATTTCTACACGGTAAAAGCGTTTTTGTACTGACACGCGTCCTAACGGGTCTTTTTTAAAAATTGTTGTATTCGAACATCAGACGCTCTAATAATGGACTTTGCAAGTTACTTGTTCTTCCATGCAATGGCTTTGGACGCGCACTTCTTGTCCGAGAAAAATATTTTGTGCGGGACAATTAGCCCCCACCCCCACCCCAAGCAACGAAGGTTCTGTGGGGGCGACTTTTGACCCTTTCCGATGTTTGTTTGTTTGTTGTAAATTTTATATTGTAATAATAATAATAATAATAATAATAATAATAATAATAATAATATTACTAGTAGTAGTAGTAGTAAATTGATCATGAGACAGTGGCATACACTACTGAATGAATTTCAGTTCTGTTCATTTTAAGACGTTGATCGTTCAATTTCTGTTTTCACGAAAGACTTTGCACCGACTCTGTTTGGGCTTGTTGACGGCTTTGAACGGTTATTTCCAGTCCTTAAAGAATGATTTGCAGGTGAAATTATTCTCCCCCAAAAGAACGTCTTATCGTTAAAATAGCCGCATTTCACATATATTTTTAGTTTTGTCTCGTCGTCAAAGCATACGTGGGAAAAGGGGATCACTTTTGCGACAGCTTGTCAGTGCCCACGTCGATACTCCCCGACACCCCTGCCCTTAAATTGACGATGATAATAGTGTTTTGCCACGGGATGACGTTACAATTGAGATTGTGGTTTATATCAAGCAGCTGACTTTGCATTTTAAGGAATTTATCTTTTTTGCCCTTTTCTGTGTTTTGTATACCGTTTTGGGGATACCTAAACTTACTCAGCACTATATGGCCAGGATTGTGCTGATGTACCATTAAACCTCATACATATGTGTGACAGAAATTCATCCCACATGTGTTGGTCATGACTGACAATATCCGCCGAATCAATACGTTTTTTTGGTGTGTTTTCATTGCCCCTTCCAAGCTGTGTATAGATCAAATGAAACCGCCTTTAAGGTGTAACACGTGTTTCTAATGAGGCATATGCAGGTTACTCGGTGTGGACGTCAGAGGCAGCTCGTAAATCCAGAATCCGATATGAGTGCGATCTGTTAAAGACTATTAGCGCCCAGGCTTTACACTCTTTTGATAAACAAATAAAACACAGATGTTGGTATATAACTTGGAAAATACGTAGATCATATTTATACATTCATTTTTTTTTATTGGTAAACAAGATTATGCTTAGAAATCTATCTTGGTGTATCCAAACTTAGATCAAAGATCAATACAATCACAAAGAACAATACGATAAAAAAATAAAAAAAATAAAAAAAGTCGACCAAAGAACAGCACGATTTTGGTGCAGTTGGGTAGTAGATGCTTTCAAACTGACAACATTGACGAGTGGGGTGTTTTGCTGTCATTGCTTGTTAGCCTTTGATGTCTCTCCATGGTGTTTGGAGCACCGTTGAAAGTGGGTAATGCATAGGGGAAAGATGTTTGCTCCACAACTCTAAAAATGAATGTAGAGAAAGTTAACACACATTTAAAAGTCTTTCACCTACTTGGATTGACATTTAGTTGTGATCACTATTAGGAAAACTGTGTGCTGTCCGAAGCAGACAGGTGATGAAAATGACTGTATCTGTGTGCTGAGGAAAATTAATGTAATAGCACATAGCACACTAACTTTGCAAGCCCTTAAAATTACAGTCATGAATTTTCACAGTGTAGACATTACTATTTCCTGAAAGTGCACTTATGCAATTTTTAATATTAAAAAAATCGAAAAATGTTATTGGCTTGTAACGGCACATCAGTACAATCCTGACTATATAGTGCCAAACAAAAAACTACGTAGCAAAAATGGTAAAGTCAAAAAGAAGGTTGCCACAAATTTCTAGGTACACCCCCACCGCCAGCCTCAACCAATAAAAGGTCAATACTTTTCTATATAAACCGCATTATTTTGAACAGTCCAAGACCTCAGTTAGAATATCATCACTGAACGCAGCCCACAGCAAACAGGTAACCTCTATTATCTTACGACATAACTGCGAAGAAATATGAACATAATACGTAATCTATTGTTCACATCCATTCAATACGCAGAATGCTTAATTTCTATTGAAAACACGATTGAGATAGATAGATAAAAAGGCAGAGAATAACGATAAATAAATAAATACAAATTAAAGGATACAACTGTTACACAGTGTCAGCTGAATAAAAGGGAGTGAATTAAAAAGAGAAGGCGGATGTGTGTGGATCAAAACGTATAAACCTATGTATTCTTGTCTCGTGGTTCATGCATGTCGAGCTTTTGTGTAACAACGTCAACTGTGCACGCCATACTTACTATAACATTTAAAGTGTGTGTGTGTGTGTGTGTGTGTGTGTGTGTGTGTGTGTGTGTGTGTGTGTGCGAAATAAAATAATTGAACAACAACTATTCAAGCTGACCTCATGTACTGATATTTTGCGCTTTATACGGATTGTTGGCTATAGTTGTGGGAATACGGGTGGATAATACCTAAAGTACTTAATTTTTCTTAATGTTCCAGGAATCCAGGTTGTTGGGATGGATTACAGAAACCAAGAGTCCCTCGAAATGACTGATGCTTTACCGGCCGAAAAGAATGTGTACGAATCCACTATAAGTCTGCTTCTTCACTACTTTTATGCTTTTTAAATGCTGGTTTTATATATATCTATCTATCTATACATACATATATATATATATATATATATATATATATATATATATATATATATATATATATATATATATATACATAGTTTGAACTTGAAGCCGATATTATGGATAGAAGATCATTGAACTCGTTTCAGATACAGACAAAATATACCCATATTCTAAGGTTGGTTACAATCCATTATTATTTTGTTTAATTGCTGTGTGCACATGCCATAATTGTTCAAAAACCAAAGTTATGACTATCATTCAAGGTATTCTTCAGATATACCACAGACTCGATTTGATAAAAAAAATCCGACCGTACTTATTGGTGTTATAAAGCCACTACAGTCACTGTGCGTATATGCATAAGCTCAGTGAATATAAAAATGTGCGAAGAGACTTCTGGCTTGATCCCAAGGTCAAGTCTGGTTTTCGGAATAAGTTACAATAGTGCTGCCATGTTGGTGGTCAGATTTTTGCACCATTATCATTCAAGACCTACTACATATTTGAAAAGTGTTTTAGTGAAAACCTGTTGTCTTATTTTTCAAGATGGCCACAAAGACGGGTATTTTGAAGGTGAAATCCACACCAATTTTATTTAGGAGAGACAAAATATAATGATAAATCTTTTATTGAAAACCCACAAGTTGATATGACATTCCGTTCAAGAGGAGTAGCAATAGCAAGATTTTCAAGATGGCCTTCAGTTGATTTATTCATAAATCCGTTAATAGGAACATAAATATGGTGCATATTTTATTACTGATTTATCCACGAATGTTAGGTTATTAAGTAAAACAGAATGATTGCACAGGTACATAAATGCTTTGTCACTGATGACGTCAGATAAATCAATACACACAAAGTGAAGCTTTCTTCCCTATGCAAGGTAAAATTCTCCGAGCCGGAAGAAAATGTACGCCCGTTCACATTTTAAGCTTAACTTAATGCTTACTGCTGGAAAATCAGTTACGCATCAACATACAATCGGTATGTATTTTTCATCTTTTGCATACAGTATAAGGCTGTATGGGATCGAGAATAACCTTTGACCAGCTTTTCGCTTGGCAAACAATAGTTAAGGAAAATTATAGAAAGGGTAATTTTATATTATTGTAAATTCAAGGCACAAATTAAAACTAATTTATTTTATTTTTTGGAGGCATTATAATCTTGGGAAATGTATACAGAAACACCTGTTCAGAAAGAACACATATCCAAACCAGACACTTGTTTATATTGAATAAATGATAATAACGGACACCTTACACATGACCATAACAGACAAATAGATTATGAATCTGATTGGCCAGTTTACTTGATTGATTGTGTTCGTACTGTTGGTCTATGCACTAATAACAAATCTACCTTTACTTCTTGCTATCTTTCCAAATAAGTACCAACAATATTGATATATAGTCTTTTATTCCGTCGTTGATGGTTTTCGTTTGCAGAGAAAAAAGTGATAGAATATATTCTCTTAAATTAACTTTGAAATGAAAGTTATGGTATTTATTAATATTTTAAAATATAGTAAAATGTATGCTTTATTTATCTTTTCTATATGCAGAGGAATAAAAAGTTGCAAATATTGCATTTTCTGCATGTCGCATCAGCAACTACAGCGCTTCAGCTTTAAAAAAGGATAGTTAAAATACATAAATTATATGTCTGTCGGACGTTTTTGCGATGCAATACCATCTTGGAATTTCATAAACATACATTCACTTTGTATGTTTTTTTATTTGTTTTTGTTTCGGCTTTATTTTTGTCGCTGAATAGCCAATAGCATCCATAAAATTTGTCTGTTGGTTGCTTAACAATTTCACCGTAACTAATTAAGAACACAGAAAATATTTATGGACTACTTATTAATACTTATAAAGTAAAATCATGCCTTTTATAAAAATTATTTGATTTTGTTCAAAAACATATTCAATTACTTGGCGTTAAGCCGTGACATTTAAGAACATAACTTCCATAACGCAATTTTCAAATAAAAACGGTTTATTCGTGGCATTTTTGAATAGTTGTCTATATAAAGCTAAAAGCGTCCATATATTATGAATTTTCTTCAAATGATTCGAAGAGAAATAAAAATTATTGCTGATAATATAAAAATGTATAACTTCCGAAATGTATAAAATCCATAACCAGACCATGAGCAATGTGTACCTCGTTCCATAATTTTTTTTTTTTTTTTTTCTTCTTCTTTTTTTGACATAGTGGGTCATTTTCTGCATTGAAAGGCTGAATATGTCTATTTATCAGAAAACGTCAAAAAGTGTCCATTTTCCTAAACTTTAAAATTGAATAATTCTTTTGAGAATTTGGACCTTTTTTCCTGGGATTGGGTAATACTTTGAGAAATTAATCCTGAAATAAATCGAAATAAGTACTCGATATTTGATGCACCAATACAAAAAAAAAAAAAAAAAATTAAAGAGCCACCTTTAATTTGTTTTCAACTAGAAAAGCATTAAGAAAGTATGAATAGACAGAATTTTAACAGAATTATGACTAAAATTCTTAGAGAATCATTTATCAGGAATGCTAACGAGTACAGTTTTTACGGTGCCAACAGTCAACATTTGTATGAATTTGTTAATGGCATTGAACCATATTTGAAGATCACCATCAGGAAAATTGGACAATATGGTTATGTGCAGGCTCAGTTAGACTTAAAGATCAGACTTATGAAGAGATTCATCCAAGGAGGTAAAGAAGTTGAGTGTAGAGATTTTTACCACAGGGCAAAAAAGCCTATAAATATAGTAAATATAGGCAAAATGGATAATGTCACTGAACGTTTAAGAAATAAGTAAAAGTACAAGAAGAATATTTAACAGTATTTAATATTTAAAATTGCACATAGATAGGTATCAACCGCTTAGAGGAAACTTGTGTATGTATTTTCCTGAATGGGTTAAAAACAAAAAGCTTGTATTGATGGGAAAATAGAGATGATAAATGTTTCTTTTATGCTGTGGAATCTGTAATAACTACTCCCAAAATGATCATCAAGACCGTCAAAATACAATTTAGATAGAAACAGTCCTTGATTTGATAGATATCAGGTAAATATAGAGGCAGTTGGGAAATTTAAAAACTGAATTTGATATATCTGGAAATGCATAAAATATTGCAAGATGGAGACACCAGAGTTGTGCCATGGGAAACTAAGAAAAACTATATTAAATCTATTAGAGCAACTGAAGCTGAGAGAGAGAGAGAGAGAGAGAGAGAGAGAGAGAGAGAGAGAGAGAGAGAGAGAGAGAGAGAGTGTGTGTGTGTGTGTGAGAGAGAGTGTGTGTGTGTGTGTGTGAGAGAGAGAGAGAGAGAGTGTGTGTGTGTGTGTGTGTGTGTGTGTGTGTGAGAGAGAGAGAGAGAGAGAGAGAGAGAGAGAGAGAGAGAGAGAGAGAGAGAGAGAGAGAGAGAGAGAGAGAGAGAGAGAGAGAGAGAGAGAGAGAGAGAGAGAGAGAGAGAGAGAGAGATTGCTTGTTAATTGTATTTCAGTGTGGTGGACCTATTAGTTACAAACATGGAATGTACCATTACGTTTGAATAAAAGAATACTCAGAAGACAATCATGAATACTACTTTGAGTAATACGGAGATACGAAATCTGATGGTGAGTACTTAAGGCGAAGGTGAAGGTCAGTCATTGTGTACCTAAACGCTAACAGTCTCTAAGAGTTGGCCATTAGCCAATACTTGCCGGTCAAAAACTTTATAAGGGAAACGGAACAAATTGGTTTAGTAGAAGAAAATGTTTTCGAAATATCAGACAACTATGATACTGGTTGAATATTTGAAGTGGATTCTAAGAATCCATTACACTTACATGACTATTTGAAGGACTACCCGTTGACTGCGGCGAAAAAATGATTTATCAGAGTTTCAGAAGATGCTGATAAATGAATTTAAGGGTACAAAACCATCTGTACCAAAATTGTTATGTACATTGATAAATAAAGAGAAATATGTCATTCACTTCAGAAACTTAAAGCTTGACATACGATTAGGTTTAAAACTGAAAAAGATATACAGAGTTGTGTTGCTTGAACAACAACTGTTATAAAACCACAAATTGAACTGAATATAAATTTCTGACAAAACGAAACACAAGATTTTGAGGAAGAACAATGCATTCAGTAAACAGATGGAAAATCTCAGACAGAGAACAACAGTTAAAATATGTGCAGAAGAAATTTATTTTTCAAATGCCAAAAAATCTAGTATTTGCAGGGAGAACAATTATTGACGATGACTTGGTGACAGTCAGTTCAAAGGAAGAAAATCAGATTAAGCAAACAAAATTTATAGTCTTAGGGTTATCTACGTTACTAATGTACGAATGTACTAAATCAAGTTAAAAAGAAATACCGTAATAGAATGAGACCACTCATCAATGTAGAGACAAAACACTTGCGCAATGACATAAAGGACAACATCAAGTTTAATGACACTAGTGACTACCAAAAGGACAACATCAAATTTAATAATAATAATAATAATAATAATAATAATAATAAAGATTTTTAAAATTTTAACTTTAATTTGAATCACATGTTGTTGTAAGTCTCCTAATATTTGTAATTTGTGTTCATCAAAAGTTGATGTGAGGATAGTTAAATCCATAAGTTTCAAGCAATTATTTTAGTGTAATTTCAAAAGAAAAATCCAACAACCCTTTTGTTTCTTCATGGACGATATAAATATCATAACATGATATTGGTATTCTGCTATAACTTTATTTTTCCTTTTTTGATGTGCAACCAATTCAATATCATTTGGATACTCCTTACTCGGTTATAATGCGATGAAGATTTTGATTATTCATATGATATTCCTTTTTACGATGCTGCTGCTGATGATGATGATGCTGATGATGATACTGCACCTGGAATCGATGGTACTGTAAAACTTGCCAGTTGTTTTGAAGACGTTCCTCCAAGTAAATTTACTAGTATTTCACGACAAGTTCTTCATTTGTACAAAGAGAACATATATGAAGACCTTCAGATGTACATTGTGTGTGTGTGTGTGTGTGGGGGGGGGGGGGGGGAATAACAACCTTAGAACGCAAAATAAAAACGGTCTATTATGTAAAACGAGATGGTAAAGCAGTTCAAATCTCAAGGAAGGGTGACATCAAAACGATCTGGCCGCCTGAACTATAGCCGGTAAAGCTGGTAGGAACATGTTGGTCACATTAGGTTGGACAAAACAAGGCAAAGAAGGGGTGTTATCCTATTCAGGAGACATAACCTAAATATCAGCTTGAATGTGTTGTTGTATAAAGGCAACCAATTCAAGTCCATAATGATACCGAGATACAAACAATAGACACAAACGAACAGTTTGACCATCAGGTAAGAGGAGCTGAAACTATAATTGACGAATATCACTGAAGAATTTAAAGTGGAACACTTCCACCTGCAGTGAAAACACTGTTCAGTATACAAAAGGAAAGAGAACTAAAGAGTTATGTAAATGCTGTGGAGGTTGTCAATTCGAAAATAGAACCTATAAAATCTGATGCTGAAATATAGGATAAAACGTGTCCAAGAGTAAAAAATATATCAGCAGAATATAAAGAGATCCAAGCAAAAAGATTGTATTTCAAGAACAATTGGAAAGTTTTGAAAGTAAAACAGCGCAATTAGTTGGACATCTAATACAGCTGGAGACGGATCTCAGGGAAAATATGGAACAATCAGTACAAAAGTTAAAGAAAAAAAAAAACGTTTGGTGAAATCTGAAATAACTATAGCTGATATAGCCACTGCAATATGTATGACAACATCTACTGTTCCTCTGTCTATAGCAAATTTGTAAAAGGTTTGGTAGGATGTGGCGGAGACGGAACACGTGGTGGAAGTTCTCCATCAGTAGGCAAAGTTGTTTCATTCATTCATTGATGTAATTTAGAAAAGGCTTTAAAAATATTAGTAACCATTTGTTTGAGTTAGTCCAAAAATTTAGTAGCAGTATTGCCTGAAATTATTGGCAGCTGGACAGGTTGTTTCTTTCTTAGTTGAACATGTTGTTTTACTTATTTTGGTATTAGTGGGTTTGTGTAAGGTCCGATTTTGGTTTTGTTCTTTTTACATTTTTGCAGAATTCGCGAGGCTCATCACTAAAGGTGAGATCTACAGAAGAAAGACCGTTCAGGTAGATGAATTCGAGGTTTGTAAACTATTTGAAAAACGTAAACCATAACAGCTTTTGCAGCCATTAGTATCAATATTAATGAGTGTTTCTTTGTACATTCTCGTTGAGTGTATCGACTTCGATTCTGTGAGACAGAAGTTTTCTTTTATGTGAACTCAATTAAGAAACTGTATGATTTACCACCAGAAAAAATCTTGGACTTTTTCAGAGAATGAGGTTTATGTAACACATTTGGATCCTAAATTTTGAGGATTTTATGGGGTTTTTTGCCTTTAACTATTATTGCATGTACATTTTAAAGAATGTTAACATCTTTAATCGTTATCTTTTATCTTGTAATATTTCGTGTTTACGTTTAATTGGAGGGGTTTATATGCCTAAAGATATTTTGCTTTTACATTTTTAGAACTTTAATTTAAATTGGCGCTATATATCCGTTATTCTACATATTTCATGCTCAATATTGTTTTTCGACGTCTCTAAATCGAAACGTGTCATCCAAACGTCCAAAAAAAGCGAATTGCATTAGCAACTTTATTACAATGCACAGGCTTCGTCATCCTGACAGTAGGAGTATCAGCATCATAACCCTCCTTCCCTACATAGTGTTTTTGGGTCCTCTACCATATTTTGTCGTATCTTCACAGATTGCTTATAAGCCTTTAGAATATCATCATTTACTACGTCAGTATCATTAGCAGGATTTAATCCAAATTTAAACGAGTGCCTAGATTTTTGTATAATTTTTATTGTGTCTGACTATTCTACCCATTTTCAAAGCCATGTCATTTGGTAATAAAAATTCTCGTTCTCTACCAGCAGCATTGTCTAATTTCACCTTTGATTTTGATATATAGTCCTGGAATTTTGCCATAATGTCTTCCTCTGATATGAATCCTTCCTGTCCTAAAGGTAATAGCTTCATTTTTTTTAACAGTGTTTGATATTGTCTAGACAGACTTTTAATGATTGGTCTATTTTGGATTTGTGCACCTAAGTTGCAGATTATATAACTTTTTATGCTTTGGTTTTATCTTGAAATACTTTCATTTGTGATTCCGTTGTTATATTGCAGAATGAAATAAGTCCAGTAGGTTAAACTATCAAATAAATTTCAAATAGCTGTATTGTTATTTAACGGTCCGGTAGCATCAACAAAATCCATGAATTTCTTTTTCTACGGTAAAATCATTTCCCCCCCCCGTTAAAATTTGATCTTTATATGGTTTTAATAATACCTATCATAATCTTTGACTTTTAAAATTCTTTTCCCTTATGTGTCTCTAATCTTGATTTGGTGGAATTTTTAAATTGTTACATACTATCTTCAATTGTTTGAAGTTAATGTTATTTTTATTTGATTTGAATGCTTTATTGTCATGTAAAGGTATTTTACATCCAGACACCATTTTTATTCTTATTTGAAAGCAAAGATTAACTTTGTATGATTTTGACTCATTCTAGAACACTTTGATCTACTAAATGCCAGTAGGAGCTGTTGTCACCCTTAATGTCCCGTTTATTGGATTTTGCCAAAATCTCAAGTCACAATATGTTCTGTATCTGTTGGTAGGATCTTCACTTTCAAATTTTAAAGAGTTGTTACCAAAAATGTTTAAACGTTTTTATGTGGAAAAATCCTCTTCAGTGTTGTAAATTTGCATCTCGCTAAATATTTTTGGAAAGTCTAGAGCGTCAAATTGAGATGCAGGACAAAGTAATGTTATTTGTTTGAATTTGAAGTACATTATATAAGTTTAAAACATTAATGTAAAATTTACTTATCTTGTGCAAATATACTGAGCATCCATTTACTTATTTTCAATATTGATACTTATGTCTTTGCTGACTGATCTCTCTAATCTCTTCGTCTTTACATTTCTAGTATTTTGTATTTCGTTTTTCTATTTCCTCAGTCAGTGTTTCTATATCGTATTTTTGTAACATTTTAGAAATTGGTTGTATATCCAATAATGATATAACATTTGTGTAGCTTAATTTCAATTACTGCTAAATGTCAAATAAAACTTCGAGAAAATTGCATCTTGAGAATCTGTTTATCTATAAATTGTGAAAGGTAGACATGTATAGCTGTGTTAAAAATTTACATGATACATGCCTAGACAAATGCATAGTTGATGGTATATTTGGCAAGATTTTAATACATTCTGTATATAAAATTCGAGAGAAGTTTATATGCCTCCTGATTACATAAAACTTTGTGTGATTTTCATTACGGTATATTTTGTTTAAAATCTCATAAACAAGCTTTTACATTATAATTGTTTTCCAGCATTTGTTTTTAGATGTAGTGAAAATCATATTCATATTTTTGAATGCTATTTCTTTTCATTTCCCCTGTAATGTCTTCATTACGAAGCTAGGGCATTGTCTACACTGTAGTTGCATTGTCGCGTCTTTCATGTGTACCATTTTTTTATACTTGTGATGAGCTATGATATAATTTCTTTTTTCCCTCTGGTTTTGTGATCAACATAAATTCGCATGCCGTTCATGTTTTAACCAAGCATGGACTGAATTCCACGGCTGTGTAGCCTCTGCTTTGCAGGAATTGGACGACATTTATTTCAGTGACATGATGTCTTCAGCTTGTTCCAATCTGTTGAACGATTCGTCATTTCTTCCCATTTAACGAATACGTACCTTTTACCGTTGATCCGTTTTGTTTCACGAATTTTTTCAGCTTTGTATGTAATCTTGCTTGTCGTACAGAGATGATTCTTGTTCGTAAAACATGATCTCTGTAACCTCTCCCTTTAAGCGAATGGATCACCTAAAGTTATTTATCTGATTTGAGATAATTCTCGCCAAAGATATTGATCTGGGACGTGTGTTATTGTAACCATCAATTACCTTTGGTAATACGTCAACCCATTTTCATTTTAAGTGAAGTATTTCCACGCTCTAGTTCTTAAGGATCTGTTAACCTTTATATTACAGACGCTTTTCTGTCTAAGTAAGTTGAAAACAAATTCAAAGTTTTCTTTTTCCAGTAAGGTTTTCGCACTTTGAAGATTTCTCTAAAAGCATAGTGTATGTAATCTGCCCCATTTTGTTTTCACTTTCTCGGTCTATACTCAGACTGAGAAAATATATATCGCTGTCAAGATGTGCTTGTATGCATCGTTGTAATTTTCATATGTTTTTGCATGTCAACAATATCTTCCTGTTACTGATCATCGATATGACGAACATAACCTGTGTGTGGGGGTGGTGGGAGGGGATTTTTTTATCTCTTGCTTGAATAATGTGTAGGTTGTTCTTTGATTAACTATTCTTTCATTTAACTGTATTGTCCATTATTTCTATCTTGTTTAATTTATTCCCACAATTTGCTGATGTTTGTGCAAGCAACTGTACTTCCAGGATCGTACTTAAGATGCCCTAAGTACTGTTCCTTGTCTTGCTCTGCAAGTCTCTGACGTCAGTTATTTCAAAAAGCATAAACCAACATCCAGTGAATACATTATTTTTAATAATTTGTATTTACGTGTGACCAGCAAGCTAACAGGACGACCGTATGAAACAGAGATTTATAATTTACAGTAATTTGCAACTTGTTCAATCCTTTCAAACGTATGAATGATGTGGGATTTATGTAAAATTTGTCCATTATTTGAAAGACTCTGTTACAGCTTACTTCGTATACTGAGTCTCCATGAATAGATTAGATATCTTACATCATAGCTCACTAACACGTGACCTCCCAAACCCAGCCTCCCATTTTCAAACATTTTCAAGCTGCAGTTGTCTATTGGTATGGTTACTTCAATCCACATGTTTAATAAAAATACCTCACTAAGATGTGACACCCCCCTTCACACACACACACACACACACACACACACACACACACACACACACACACACACACACACGCGCGCGCGCGCGCGCGCGCGCAAGTACACGCGCGCGCGCACACACCCACCTTTTATTTTAAAAAAAACTAGCTCAGCAAAATGTGATCTCCCACCATTTTCTTTTTCAAAAATTCCCTTGCTTGCCATGTTTAAAATATAAGCATAGTAAGCATAGTGTTAAGAAGAAAGAGTCGCAAAGAAACGTCATTAAAAACTGAAGAGATCAGTGATTACTGGGTAGAATTGAAAAATTAGAGCCCTGAGATATAACACAAGTCACACATTCTAATAACAATAATAATAATAACAACAATAGTCCAAAATTCTTAATAGTTGCTATTACTTATTTACTTGTATCAAGTACTTCCCTTGATTAAATTTACATACACCACAAGCACGATTCTGATCTATAGGTATGGTTTATATACACTTTGATGTGTATGTATAAATAGCTGTGGGAATGTCTAGTGTCTGATGAATCGGCGGTTTGTCCGACTGCTGTGTTAGGATTGATCGGAATCTGAAACAGTTATGGGGTACAGCCTGACTTCCGTTGTGAACATGACCTCAAAGGTCACAGGGTGTTGGAAAGGTTACGGATGAACCAGTCTCCGAAGCCGTTCATACTTGTGACTGGGTGCAAAACCGATGGGATCGATTCCGTTATGGTCCTCAGCTGCTGAGGAACTTAAAGGTTTACCAGAGCCAAGCACCCAGTCTTAGGCTTTTGCAAACAAATATTTTCCACGGCTGTAAAATAGAATTAATAAAATAATCACTTAGTACAATTCACTTAAATAATTTTTTTCAAATAAGGAGACTTCAGATTGTAAACAAAAATACTATCAAATCAACCTTATTAATGTCTTGCAAGTCCATTTAATACTCCAGTCGACAAAGGAATCGCAAATGTATTAAAATAGATAAAGATCTACTATACAGAAAATAACTATTTAACATTCAAAACACTGAACATTTATTTTATACTTACACTTAAATAACAGACATAGACCAAAGTGTAATATGAAATTTGGCCAAAATCAATGAATCTGGACAGTATGGCTGGCGACATCACGATGTGGAATATCTTCCTGGCAATTAAGTTATCAAAGTATATCAGAGGTAATAAAATCAATTTACAGGTTTCACGTCTACTTTCTAATATGAGAATTGTAGCCTGAATGTTTAATGTCATTACGTGATGATCAATCTTTTAATCAAACATACAACAATATAGAATTTAAACACATTTGTTTGAAAACAAAATCTGTGATAACTTTAACATTCCTTTTTTTTTTTATCTTGAGCTGAGATATGTTAGTGGACAAAATAAATGCCTGAATTATAATGGACCTGAAGAACATAAAATTGTACATCAGGGATGTTTAGAAGATGATGTGGAAAGTGCTTAAAAGTGACATTATAATTATGAAGCTGGAACAGTTGAGTACTGGAGAAAAATGTCTGCTGAAGAAATAAATTAATTATTCTCATGCGATGAAAAATTAGGATGAACTTAATTTTGTTCTACAATATATAGCAATGAACTAAAAATTGAAAGAATATCTAAGCTAAATCAAAGCATGAGGTCTTACGTTTTATGCATCTTAGGAAGTCAAGTACAAAATAGAACATATATTATATGTACAAGCTGTACAAGAGACTGTAAAAAAAGTTAATTGAAAATTTAATTTTAGGCCAGCAAGGTTTTGACTCAGACTCAAACATAGCAATTTCAGACGCAAAAGTTAAATTAGACTATGCAGTTGGTGTTGATATAATCTTTCCTGTACCAAGTAATATGGCGATGAAAATAGGAAGTATAGTAGGATACAATGACAGTTTACCTTTATTATATTAATGAATACTGATATAAATACTGACATTGCAAAGATTTTAATACCAGCAACTGATAATCAGTCTGTACAAATTGAACAAAGAGAGAAATGATGATATAAACCAAATAAACATGAATTATATAGACAAGAAAGTTGCAGTCCAAAAAGTTGATAATGGGGTGAATCTTATAATTAATGATAAACAATAAGATATACAAGACATAGATCATGAAAACTAAACAGTTTTTATCATTATGACCATGGCTGTAGGAGCTAGTATAATTGCTTTTTAAAAGAGAGAACTTTATAGAACTTATTCTCTCTACTCTATTTTAACTTTTCTATTAGCACTTTTATCCTTTTTCTTGCTCTTCATAAACCTTCAATCAAAATTGCGAACAATAAACCAATGTATACAGTAATAACCAGAAAATACTATAAACTATTATTGAGATAATCTTTAAAGCTGCATTTAAAGGCAGCTTACAATATTACCAATAATACGAGGCAGTGCTGCCACTGCATTTTTAGCTGACTCAAAACAAATAGTTTTCAATATTGTTCGAACCTAATTTTGATTTATCAAGGAATTATCTATAGTAATTTTTCAGCCGCCAGGACTTGTTCCACCACCACCTCAACCAGTCTCTTTGGATTCTACTGTTAAACTTCTTACAAAACTTGTTATAGATACAGCAGGAGTTGTGCCAATCTTATCTATTGCTGAAAAAAAAATTGTTGGAATTGTTACGCCTTTTTCCTTAAATGGTTGTTTTAACCTTCCACCTAATGGTGCCTCTTTTCTAGCCTTTAGATTTATATTTCTAATATTTTCTCTAAACAATTTTCTAAATCTGTTGAATGCCCAACTATCTCTGCTCTTTTACTTTCCATACCTTGTGGTACCACGTTTAATTCAGGACTTGCAGGAATAGCAACAGGATTTATTATTCCCATAGGTTTCACTGGTAGCAACAGGATTTATTATTCCCATAGGTTTCACTGGTAGCAACAGGATTTATTATTCCCATAGGTTTCACTGGTAGCAACAGGATTTATTATTCCCATAGGTTTCACTGGTAGCAACAGGATTTATTATTCCCACAGCTTTCACTGGTAGCAACAGGATTTATTATTCCCATAGGTTTCACTGGTAGCAACAGGATTTATTATTCCCATAGGTTTCACTGGTAGCAACAGGATTTATTATTCCCATAGGTTTCACTGGTAGCAACAGGATTTATTATTCCCATAGGTTTCACTGGTAGCAACAGGATTTATTATTCGGACAGCTTTCACTGGTAGCAACAGGATTTATTATTCGGACAGCTTTCACTGGTAGCGACAGGATTTATTATTCGGACAGCTTTCACTGGTAGCGACAGGATTTATTATTCCCACAGCTTTCACTGGTAGCAACAGGATTTATTATTTCCATAGCTTTCACTGGTAGCAACATGATTTATTATTCCCACAGCTTTCACTGGTAGCGACAGGATTTATTATTTCCATAGCTTTCACTGGTAGCAACAGGATTTATTATTTCCATAGCTTTCACTGGTAGCAACATGATTTATTATTCGGACAGCTTTCACTGGTAGCAACAGGATTTATTATTCCCACAGCTTTCACTGGTAGCGACAGGATTTATTATTTCCATAGCTTTCACTGGTAGCAACAGGATTTATTATTCCTATAGCTTTCACTGGGTTTCTTGCAACTTTACTATTGTTTGTTACTAAAGCTTTTAAGGAAAATGTGGTATACAATAAAGTTTTAAAATATGATGGCATTGCAATCTGTTGTATAATGAACGTAAACAGTATTTATAGTTAGTAATGCAATAAGCAATAATGATATATTTCCTGAGGAGTTTGATTTAATAATTACTGAGGATAACAAATAAGCGGAGATGAAAAATTTCATTAGGAAACAAGTAGGGAATATAGACATCCAAAATACTGATGAACCGAAGAAAAGCCTTTTTAGATGTGGTTAAGATCGATAACTTATGAATATTGATGTATTGCAGTTGTATTGTTCATATTGTGTATAAGTATATGTGATTGAAGAAAAAGAGAAAACAAAGTGAGCCAGCCGCTAGTTCTTGAGCTGTGATCAATTGAGTTAACATTTATAAGTGTTATGACTCTTAACTCTTAGATCTTAAATATATGTAACAGAAGGAAAGTGAAACCAACAATGTAAGTAATATCAACAAGCAATTTATTTCCCTATAATATAAAGTGACATTCAAAAGATACTTACAATATTATGAATCAAATTCCAAATATTCCTAGATGTCCTCATCACAAATCCAAGAATAAAGAATATTCCGAATGAGTTTCAATAGTCTTGAATGTCCTGATATAACACAATGATACAATCCAGAATGTCTTTGAATGAGTTCACAAAAGTCCAAAGTAATGTATTAATTGAAAAGTCAATGATCACTTTAGTCATTCCAATGAATATATATTAAATAAATAATTCCTCTCCAATTATATCTGATTTCAACGGCACAATGTAAAATCTGATCACAAATGGATTCCCACAGACTGATCTAAAACAGGAACTAATTATTTGTTTACCAAATCCACATTTATACACATTTTCACTTGAGCTACATCAACCGGTTGTAAAGCAATAAAATGGGAAAATAAAAACCAGTCTAAATGTCAACATGACAGGCATTGAACTCAGATTGTAGTAAGCATTCTGTTTTACTAGTGACCAGAATTTAAAGTACAACTTACCTTCTGGGCAATATTTAGCCATACATTACAGAGTAAATACGCATAACATAAATGTCAAAATATGAAAAATATATAACTCCTCAGGACCCTCCCCCCCCCACACACACACATGCACAAAACAACAAAAACATAAGGTGTAAAACATCTTAATCCAGCACATCATTGTTTAACGTACAATCCTAATGGTATAAAACCCGAACAACATTCACAGTTGGTAATAAATAGATTATAACCTACTATTGTGGTTGTACCTGCCAGTTTGTTTTGTTTAATTCGACATGAAAGTCAAATGAGATACTAATAATTCAGATATAAACAACTTAGGAAGAATGCTTGTTAGAGATATAAAAAATTATTTTGGTAGTGATGATATTTTAAAGCTAGATAATTACTATATATTCATGATATTTAAAGATTTCAATATATGTGAGAACGAATATAATATAGCAGATTAATGTGAGTGCAAAATTAAGAAAGTTAAACTCAAGGGAGGGCTAATGCACATAATATTGGTACTAAAACTATTCAGTTTTTATCGTACACGGTAAGATATTTAGAATGCCACTTGATTTTAAGGTATTGACAGATCCTTGTCATCGTACATTTTGTTCTTCCTCACGACTTAAGATTTAGAATTACAGAAGACAAAGGATCAGACGTGATAGATTTGCGCTAACCATGATTATGAATTGAAGAATATTTGTGTTTAGATAATTCTTGATAATACAACCTTAACAAATATCATACCTGACTCAACAAAAATGAGGTTCAAAGGGGTATAGATATTATGGAGAAAATCAAAGGGGTATTGATACAATGGAGAAAATCAAAGGGGTATTGATACAATGGAGGAAATCAAAAGGGTATTGATACAATGGAGGAAATCAAAGGGGTATTGATACAATGGAGGAAATCAAAGGGGTATTGATACAATGGAGGAAATCAAAAGGGTATTGATACAATGGAGAAAATCAAAAGGGTATTGATACAATGGAGGAAATCAAAGGGGTATTGATACAATGGAGGAAATCAAAGGGGTATTGATACAATGGAGGAAATCAAAAGGGTATTGATACAATGGAGAAAATCAAAAGGGTATTGATACAATGGAGGAAATCAAAGGGGTATTGATACAATGGAGGAAATCAAAGGGGTATTGATACAATGGAGGAAATCAAAAGGGTATTGATACAATGGAGAAAATCAAAAGGGTATTGATACAATGGAGGAAATCAAAGGGGTATTGATACAATGGAGGAAATCAAAAGGGTATTGATACAATGGAGAAAATCAAAAGGGTATTGATACAATGGAGGAAATCAAAGGGGTATTGATACAATGGAGGAAATCAAAAGGGTATTGATACAATGGAGGAAATCAAAGGGGTATTGATACAATGGAGGAAATCAAAGGGGTATTGATACAATGGAGGAAGTCAAAGGGGTATTGATACAATGGAGGAAATCAAAGGGGTATTGATACAATGGAGGAAATTAAAAGGGTATTGATACAATGGAGAAAATCAAAAGGGTATTGATACAATGGAGGAAATCAAAGGGGTATTGATACAATGGAGGAAATCAAAGGGGTATTGATACAATGGAGGAAATCAAAAGGGTATTGATACAATGGAGAAAATCAAAAGGGTATTGATACAATGGAGGAAATCAAAGGGGTATTGATACAATGGAGGAAATCAAAAGGGTATTGATACAATGGAGGAAATCAAAGGGGTATTGATACAATGGAGGAAATCAAAGGGGTATTGATACAATGGAGGAAATCAAAGGGGTATTGATACAATGGAGGAAATCAAAGGGGTATTGATACAATGGAGGAAATCAAAAGGGTATTGATACAATGGAGGAAATCAAAAGGGTATTGATACAATGGAGGAAATCAAAAGGGTATTGATACAATGGAGGAAATCAAAGGGGTATTGATACAATGGAGGAAATCAAAGGGGTATTGATACAATGGAGGAAATCAAAGGGGTATTGATACAATGGAGGAAATCAAAGGGGTATTGATACAATGGAGGAAATCAAAGGGGTATTGATACAATGGAGGAAATCAAAGGGGTATTGATAATGTGGAGAAAAAACACAGGTACTGATCTAGAAAAGTATTTCAATTCAACAATAAAGAAAATATTGATTACTTTATAAGGACTACCAATCATGTTTTATTCACAGATGTATAAAACGAAGCATCAATGTACAGAAGCAAAAAGAAATATTTCCTTGATAAAGAACAGAAAACAACCAACATTACTAATATATGTTAATATTTTTATGGTTGGAACTAAGAAACAGGATAATCAATTGCATGGAACAGGGTACAAATTATTTATTGTCCAACTAGGAATAAACATACAGATAAACAGAAGAGAAAACATACATTCACATAAGATGTATATTTATTTTGTGTCTAAAGCACAGGTAAATATTCAGAACAATCAATCTACCAATAATGGTAATACAGAACAAGTGCTCTCAAACAAGTTTTTCTTATTTGTACAAAAAGTGAAAATGAATCAAAGAATAAAGAAAGAGAAAGTAATAACTGGTGATTTGTTATACTTATAATTAAAAGTGTTAAAGGGAAAGAATAAAAAACTTGCTCAAAACTCGTATAACTTAGTTGTAGATGTATTTAAATTATTTGTTGACTTTATACCGATAAGATATAATCAGTCTAAATCTATACATTATTCATACTTTTTAAATCTATACATTATTCATACTTTTTAAATCTATACATTATTCATACTTTTTAAATCTATACATTATTCATACTTTTTAAATCTATACATTATTCATACTTTTTAAATCTATACATTATTCATACTTTTAAATCTATACATTATTCATACTTTTACAATCTATACATTATTCATACTTTTTAAATCTATACATTATTCATACTTTTTAAATCTATACATTATTCATACTTTTTAAATAAATTATTCTCAAGTATGATTAAGGAAATGATAAAATAATAATAAAAAGTCATTAAAAATTAAATCACGACCAATTTATATGAGAATAATTTTCCTTATTTTAAAAATAAATGAGAACTAGTGCAAGTAATTTTGATTTATCAAGCAGAGATTCTTCAGATGTTTTTGATTAAAAGATGAAGTTTAAATTGGTATATGAGAGCTGTGAGAGAATCGATTAAGTTAAAAAGTTCTTGAGCAAATATCATGGATCATCCTAACTTCGTGACATCCTTGATTCGTGCGGCATGTTTCTCGTGACATCACGCGCTTGTTTTGAGATCTTGAAGTCACCATCTTTGTCACAAGCGTTCGTTGACCGTGACAGTAAGTGCTGATTAAGAAATATTTGACTAAATAAAATTAAAATTCGTAATACAATTTCAGATTGAAAAAACACAATGAAAATGGACAATTTTACTAATGCCATATTTTTCTCAACTTTGTAGCCCTAACGTGGGTGTTAGCCATTCAAACTAGGGCCGCTGTTCACGTGTTGGTTTTCTTTACCTTTTGATTATCGGGAAACCTACGACAGATATTTGTAGACGGCAAAGGCAGTGTACAAATTTGGTCACTCTAACATGCACTTCTTATATCATGTTAGAAAAAATAAATCCAATTAAAAACTATATAGTATGAAATTTTTTATTGAAATATTTTAATATAAGGGAAAAAATCTTTCTTGTGAAATAGCATGAAAAAATCTTTTAAAATTTACGGTTTCTTTAAATATGATAATTTTATCGGACAGCTTCAAAAATAACAAAATTAATAAATGCATCATATTTGTTCTTTGATATTTTTGTCATCATTATTTATAAGTGTTTTATTGCAGTCGATATGCATTTGAAAGAAATGAAATATATTACATATGCAAATATAATATTAATAATACAGGGACATCATACACGATCGATTTCTACGTATTGACCTAACTGTCACATTCCAATCTTACGTCATGTGGCCTTTATTTCAGGGGCACGAACTATGGATAACAAACGGTAGTTCGCAAAGGAGTTGGAGAGTTTATAAATATTTTCCAACGATGAATAAATTAAGTAGATATATTTTAACAGTTTATATGGTGATTTCAATAGTTTCTCGCAATATTATAATACAATCTTTCAAATTGACGTTGATGGCATGAACCATGGCAGATCGAGTATATTTAAACTATCCTCATAAATATGATAATATGTAGTTTAACTAATTGTGGAAACACAAAGCATGCACTAGATTAAATATAAACTGAACATCAAGGAATTTTTGTGTGACTTTATCGTTATTATTTCTCAAAGATTTATTTCCAACACAATGTTTGTCAGAAGATGGTTAGATAAAGACCATGATGTAATAGTAATTGATTCATGTGAAAAATGAGATAATTGGTTAGAGTTGTTGCTTAGTGTTTATTATGGAATAAATACTCTGTAGATTACTCATGACTGCGCTAACTTAGATGATGTAAAAGAGAGGGCATCAAACTTAACTAAACTAGCATTTAGTGGTAGATACTACGGTATGTCTGTATGATTCATAGTTCAATACTGCAATTTAGTAATAAAAGAGTTTAGGGAAAATGTTAGGTTTTTAGTTGCATTTTATTCCAAGGACAAAACGTCTATGGAAAATAGTTTTGAGGAAAATAATATTGTAAAGAAACAAAGGAAATAAGCTGTTAATGAGCTTAGAATAAGCTTATCAATACTCTCTAGAGATATAACCAGATGGTAATGATTTTATTTTATTTACTAGATAACGTTTTTCATCATAAGGTGAAAGCGCAACTTTATTCATCATTATATACAAAGTTTATGATGGTGAGATCTCATTTGATTTATGTCTTGTCCATTTTCATGTTCATTAAAAAGACAATCTCAACACATTTCAAACTTTAAATTCTTCCTAATCACACATTTTTAATACCTTTCTTTTCATTTACATCTATTCTAAAGGAATATAGTTTACTTTTTTAATGCACAAAATTTATGGATTGGTATACCATATAATTCATCTTTGAAAAATCCAGGTATTTTTTTTTATTTTACTTGTGACATAGTGAAAATATGTTGTTTTTTAAAGTCACTTGTAAAAAAAAGAAATATTTTCCTTGGTATAATTATAAAAATCATCTGTTCCTTCATGAATACATAAAGTAGCAGTATCAGTCATTACAAGTTTCTTTTCATCTATCAATGTCTTTTGTATGGAAGCTAATTCAAAAAATCAGGAGCTAACTCCTTTTGGTGCTAGTGGACAGTGTTTAAATAATTATGACATTGTACTGCAACCTCTCAGTGTCATCTCTCAATTGCATTAGATTTTCCTTTAATATTTTTATCTGCTGTTTATTTGGTCATCTAAAATTTTTAACAGACATTAGTTGGCACACTCAAAGATATAAAAGATTTTGGTAAAGATGAGTCATACTGTCCATCATCCATTTTTTTTCCCATTAAAAACTATTGGCTTAGGAATTTGTTCGTTTCTCTCTAGTTTCGCTTTCTTAGCTTTGCTCACGACAGTAAAACTCATGGTTGCGTTAGCATATCTGTTTTAAATCATGCATATTCTTCATTTATACCTGATTTAACTATTAGAAATACAGCATAATCAGCTAACGACTCTAATACTACACCAGTTATTTTTAAACTTATGCGCTGGTCCTCTATATTTACCAGCAAGGTGGTCGAGGTCTCTTATTTTATCATCTTTAGGAACTTGCTTGATCTCTTTTTCACAAATGTGACAAATATTAGTAGCGTTGTCATGTTCTACTTCTTCTTTTGTGAATATAATTTCTTCAGAGTGTTTAGATCTTATTTCTTCAAAGATAGTCTCTGCAATTAATTTTAATTCTTCATAAAATTTTGCAACACAATCTTCTCTATAAATTATTGGCTCATATTGATGTATAACTGCCTTCATGTGGATACATAATTCTGATAGAACACGCTCTGTTGGAACAATTATACTGCAAAATCACAATACAATACAAATGGGACGTTTAATTTATTTTGATAACTTTGAAGCTTTATTACATATTCCTTCTCAGGCATTATATCTTTTGTATTATCAATGTTATTGCATACAATTTTATGAAAATTTAATTGTAACTCTGAGCCATAATGAGAGAAACATTTTGTATAGAAGTATTTTTGAAATGAGTTTTACTTAGTTGTGATGACATTATTTAATATCAGTCGTATAACCCACAACAATGATAATTTTGTCCATCAGTTATAATCAGCATACTTACATGCGTGCCTGTCTCTTTTTCACAAACTCTGACTAGTTAAAAAACATTCTTCCTCTTTATCTCTTCTGATATTTTTAATTCATCTTCAAAATTATACATTTTCTAATCTTAATCGGACATTTATTAAACAAATGTGAGTATTTTTCTAAGTCATATTTTGACCGTCTGTTTGTATTTTTGTACGAGGGTGTTATAACTGATTAAATCTCATAAAAAAAAAACGTGTGTTATCTCTATTCTTAACATTAGGAGAGGCTATCATAGCTTTAACCCAATCTAGTAAACCTATATAAGAGTCAGCTCTTACTGGTCTATATCTATCTACCTGTAGAGTTAAAAATCTTATTTTACTAAAGACCCAATTTGCATCTCAACTTATTTCTTCGCAAATTTTGAGTGTAATATCTCAAACGTCCTTTCAATAACACAATTCATTTAATTTCTGTTTATGATGTTAATGCTTCTGGTTCTATTAGATTTTTAGAGTATCGTCAATAAATTATTTCCGCATAAATAGTCTCATTGAACAGTTACAGATTTAAATCTCCTAAGCTTTCTACTTAGTATTTTACTTAATAATGGATCCACATTGTGAAGAACAAAAAAAAAAATGTTTTAAAAATATGCAGATCCTGCTTACGCTCTCCTTTACATTTTATTCGTTTACATTTTCTTTAAAAAATGCATCCGTTACTCGTTTTGCTCTAATATGAAATAATTTCATGTCTTGTAGAAGGCTTAATTAAAGCGGGTACAACTTTACGTTTTCTTATTTTGGAATTTGACTGTGTACTAGTGAGGGCATGTATTTAGCAACCATTCTTTTCAATAACCTTTTTTCAGAATTTCTTTCAGAAGGTTTTTATACTGAATTGTTTTCTTGAATGTTCTTAATACAACTTTTGTTTTCAGTAATACGTTTTTATTTTATAAAAAAATTTAATTGATGTTTTCTGGTGGCTCCCAACTGTTAAAGAATCATCAAAATCCGTTTCATTTAACTAACTAATATTTTTACCATTGTTAATTTTACCCTCGAATTTGTTTTCAATTCTAAATATACCATCCTATTTAGCATAAATAGATAACTCTTCCGCATAAAACGTTCCCTTAATTTCTCCAGCATCCAAATCCTCTAAATTAATCATAGTATGTTCTCCTAAATTTACTTTATAACATCTTCTGTAAACTTTGGAAGATACGCTCTACTCTTGAAAATTGATTTATATCTTAAAATCCCAACGCTCTCTCTAATTTTGAATTTAGGTGATCCACATCTATCAGTTGTTAAATATCCAAACAATTAATCCATACTTTTGATCTGTTTTCCTCTTTTATTGCCTTATCTATAAATAAATGATAAGCATTGTTATAATCTCGTTAATTAAATCTTGTAAAATATCTATCCATATTTTTTGTTATTTAAAGAAATGATTTCCTCACTCTAATTTTTAGTCTTCTGTTAAATCTCTACTACGAAATGCTTTGTTCTCTGAAAATGTAGAAACGTATTCAGCATCTTTACTTTTTAGAAAGTCTTTTACAATTTGGTGTAGAATTATCTTCCTTCATCAAATTGTAATTTATCTGGTTTTCTTTCTACTCCCGCCTTTGTTTTTTTAATTTTGCTGCCCATGGATATTTTGAAATAAATCTGAAATGAATTTATATCCATCATTTTCTGTTTTATATGCTTTCATATCATCATAATGTGCTTGCCATTGATCAAATTTTCGATACAGAAATCTCTATTTTGCATTTGTATGGCTTAGTTTTACTCTCTCTCTCTCTCTCTCTCTCTCTCTCTCTCTCTCTCTCTCTCTCTCTCTCTCTCTCTCTCTCTCTCTCTCTCTCTCTCTGTATGTCTCCAGATCTGTTATCCATTAATTCAATTCAGTGTGTATTTTGTCATTTACATTTTTTTATATCTGACTCCATAATTTTTGTTCTTTGTGTATGGGACTGGACTTTTTGGATCATAATTTAGAAATCTTATATAACTCTCGAACTTGTGAACTTCCATTAATTAAATATATTGGTATATAACAGAAGGAAGAGGGTAAAAACAAAAAGGTGAGTCTGGTACAAGACATTTTGGCTGAGTTAAAGCATCCGAGTAGATTAAGACAGTTAAAGCTGATGATGTCAAGTCCATATTTGTTTTTTTTTATTCAAAACAACGCCGACGGTCCTTTTCAATGCCACCTATATCTCTAGAAAGAGATACTACTCAATGATTGCCAAATCAAGTAAAACTTAAATCCTTCAATGATACACGGCGTGCGTGTGTGAGTGTGTTTGAGTATCTTATCCATACTAAAAGATAAAATTCAAGACAAAGAGACACTTACGTTTTCTTTTGTATATTCTTGTGAAATCAGAATCACAATTACATTTCATAACACATGGCAGAAATCCATTATCTTCATTCTTTCTTTCTTTCACTGTCTGTCTCATGTTTTGAATTTCTTTACAGGCATGGGTTCTTCCTCCTCATTTTTCTTCTTGTTGTCTTGCCTTCTTGAATTTCTTGACGTGTACGGGTTCTTCCTCTTCTCCTTCGATGTCTTCTGCTTGTCTCGTCTTCTTGAATTTCTTGACGGGTATGGGTTCTTTTTCTATTTCTGTTTCTGAAGAACACTCCTCCTTCTCCTTGTGCTCATTTTTCTTGGGATACTCCGAAAACCAATGTCCTTTTTCCTGACAATGATAACAGGTATCTTTACCTTTGTTTCTATTTTCTCCTGTCTTTCCTTTTCTTGGATGTTGTGGACATTCTGGAGCCTATCTTTACCTTTGTTTCTATTTTCTCATGTCTTTCCTTTTCTTGGATGTTGTGGACATTCTGGAGCCCAATGTTCTTTTTCTTGACAGACATAGCAAGTATCTTGACTTTAATCTCAAGTGGAGTAGTCCGTAGTCTCACTGGAAGTATACTTTTGAATGATTCTCTGTAAATCTCTGACGAGAAGGGCGATCTGTTCTGACTCTGCCATCTTCTTCACAGTCTAAAAGCTGGATTAATATATTCTCTTAGGGTGAGAAGCTCTCTCTCTCTCTCTCTCTCTCTCTCTCTCTCTCTCTCTCTCTCTCTCTCTATGTATATATATATATATATATAGAGAGAGAGAGAGAGAGAGAGAGAGAGAGAGACAGAGAGACAGAGAGAGAGACAGAGAGACAGAGACAGAGAGAGACAGAGAGAGAGAGAGAGAGAGAGAGAGAGAGAGAGAGAGAGAGAGAGAGAGTGTGTAAAACTAAGCCAAATCAAATTTTCAAATCAAGATGAAATGATCACACTTTGCTGATAAGAAACCAGAAGAATAAGCTAAGAGACGACGACGACTTTCGGTGTCGCTTCATACTCTAACTGAAGTGTTAGCACAATGGCATGCCAGCGATTTTGAAGATGACATGAGTGAGCCTGAACCAATACCCTCTGCCTCTACACAAGGCCAAGAGAGTCAAGATCAACTAAGAAATAAATTTGTTCGGTAGCTCCCGACGGTTATTTTCACATTCGAGAGACCCAAAAAATGACTCCAGAAAATTAAGAACACACAAACACAAACTGGCAAATGATTAGTATCTCTCTTTTCTAGAGATCTGGTTGGCCTTTAAAAGGGCCGTTTATTTTGTTAACCCAAGAGAGTTAACATAAGTAGCATCGCTTCACTGGTCTTCTTTTTCTCAACTTCGTTTCACAGCTGTGAAATTTAAAGAGTTCAAGTTTGAAGTGCCACCAGAGAAAGCAACTGGTTTCATTACGGATTTATGGGATTCATTGTTGGAGACATTGAAACGACAATGTCAAGCTAAGTATGACGATCGTTTTAGACTATCCATCAATCACGACAGTTTGAAGTCTCCTGTCTGGATCGAGTTTAGTACACCGGCAGAATTAAGACCTTCCAAAATTATTGACAAAATTGAACACGTTCAACAATCCAATGACGAGTTTAACAAGACTGATGGAAAAGCCACTCTTCATATGACACAAGTTTTACCTCCTAGAGGTAGCGGACCACGCAGAAAAGTTTAATTGGTGGATGAAATTCGCAGTACCAAACGCAGTATCGTCCAGATTGACAACCACCAGGATCGAATGTGCGTGGGCCGTGCTATCGTCGTGGGCCGAACGTATGCCGAGAAGAATGATACAGGGGAATGGAAACGATCATGGGACAGTATTAGACAATCGTACAGAACCAAACAACGAAAAGATGCAGAACTCATTTTACAGCAAACAGACAGTTCAAAAGAGACCGTGTGTTGAGTTCCTGAAATGTAGAAACTTCAAGACGTATTGGCCCCTCGTTATACGTTGAAAGTATACCCTCAAGTCGTTCGTGGAGCTCTCGTGTTTCGAAGACCACATTTCCCAGATGGAAAATACATTTACATGTATCACCATCAGGAGCATTTTGGTACCATTACCAGTATCACAACATTTCTAGGATACAGTTACTATTGTGAGAAATGTGACCATGGATTTAACAGAAGTGAGCAGCATATTCTTTTCGGAGAGAGATGTGTTTGTTAGCTTCCAGACCATGTGTTCCTGAAGGATAGTGATAGCTCACAATTTCTCAGGATACTACGGACACTATCTTTTGAAACATTATTCCGAGCAAGGTACAGAATTTCTAACAGTCACCCTGAATGGAGTCAAACTCATTTACATAAAAGTGGGACAAGTATAGTTTAAAGATTTTATGAGTTATTTAGCCATGCCTTTGAATAAAATGCCGAAAACGTTTGGAATGACAGAAATGGTTAAAGACTATTTTCCATACTTTTTCAATACCGAAGCTAATCAACACGTTGTGCTCCCGCATTTGCCTGACGTTTGCTAGTACGACCCCGACGGTATGCACACAGAACAACAAGAAACATTCTACGCCTGGTGCGAAACTCACTCTTCAGACCCGTTTGATTTTTAAGAAGAAATGTTGAGATATTGCCGATCTGATGTGGACATTGTACTACGATGTTGTGAAAAATTTCGACAATTATTTCTTGATCACGGAGGTATCGATCCCTTGAAGGAAGCTTCTAGTATCGCTAAAGCGTGTGGATTAGTCTATAGAAAGAAATCCATGCCTGAGAACAAACTAGCCATCATACCTTCTCAATCCTATCTCTCTGTCCGCCATCGATATTACGCCAAAGCTTTGCTCTGGCTCTATTGCTTGTGTGACCCCCCCTCCCCCAACCCCGATCGTCTACGAATTCCAAGGATGTTTATTTCACAGATGCCCCACTTGTTTTCCTTAACGAGACTAGAAAAGTCCTTTCTCAGACAGATTCAGGATGGAAGAGTTGTACGAGCAAACATACCAACGACTTCTGAGGCTAGAACGTCAAGGATACCAAGTGATATGAATGTGGGAACACGATTACGATCGACGTTTAAAAACCGATTCAGAATTAAGACGCATTGCCGAAATTTACGACGTGGTGGATATCGAACCTTTGAATCCACGAGGCAGTTTGTTTGGAAGACGAACCAATGCAACACTTTTGCTGTACTACGTGGACGATTCTCAAGGAGAAGAAATCAAATACATCGATGTGTGTTCCTTGAATCCTTGGGTGTGCAAATATGCTCGATTCCCTACCGGTCACACTAAAATGATTACAGAACACATCAACGTGGAACACATTCGTTAACGCGAAGGTTCGATACAATGCAAAGTGTTACCACCCGCGAATTTATAGCTTCCTGTTTTACCACATCATTGCCAAGGAAAATTATGTTTCCTTTATGTCGTACGTGTGCTGAAACATGTAATCAAGACCAACTCTATCTCCACAAGGACCAAGAACGGGCTTGAGAAGAAAGGGATGTGAGTGTCGAATTGTTTCATGCTCTATGTCGTGATTACCAACTGTTAAAAGTATACGAAATTTGGCACTTTCCTACCACAGAACAATGCCAAAGGACGACTACTCGAGTCCAGACATTTTCTCAGGCTTCGTCAACGAATTCCTAAAATTGAAATAAGAAGCTATCTGCTATTCTTCCTGATGTCAGACTCCAGAAAACAAAGACAAATTCAAAGAACGATTCCGAACTCAAGAGGGCATCACTTTTGAACACGTGGAAAAGAACGGAGGAAGACGATCGTTTACCAAAGTCATGTTGACTTCTTTTGTGCGGAAAATTGGCGCAACGTCTGATATTACCCAAGACGGAATACTTGGCAGATCCAAGTCGCTACTTTCAACTTGTGGACGACAGAGGAAAACTTTTGAAACACGCGGAAATCATCTGTGAAGATTTGATCTTGGTGAATTACGAGGAAGTGACAGAATTTGCACCACCCGACGAGTTTGGAAATGGCATCGTTGCATCATACATGACAGCCAATTCCCGTTTAAGAGTGTATGATGCCTTGGAACTTTAGGAGATCGAGTCCTTTACTTTGACACCAACAGTTGCGTGTACATCGATTGCCCCCGTAGCAATCACCCAGACATTGAAGAATACCGTTAGTAGCATGGATCGACGAACACCCATAAGACACTATTGTGAGCTTTGCTAGCGATGGCCCCAATAATGGATGATACCAATACAGAGGATGACATGGACAAGTGTATACCAAGTACAAAGTCAAAGGACTGACACTGAACTATCGTTTGAGTCAAGTAGTCAACTTTGACGCGTTAAAAGAAGCTTCACAGTCCGAACAAGATCAAGACTTTCGCGCGAAAACGTTGGAGCCACACAAAATTGTACGTTTACAAAATCACCAAGTTGTCAGTCGACCTTTAGAAAAAGTATATCAAATCATCTACCAGAAATGAGTGCGACTTCCAGACCACAACACTTTACCGTACGGACACGTTAAGCTCCAGTATAAATAGGGAAAGTTTCAAGACAAACACATCATTGCGAATATAAACGCCGACCTAGAAAGATGAATTCAAGACAGCAACCGAGTGAGAGACGAACCGTGGACTTCAAGTTCAATTTTGAGTACAATACACTTTCACCGATAACGACGAATTCGACACAGCAACCGAACGAGGGGCCCACTGCAGACTCCAACTTCAATGAACTCGAGTTCGATGCTGTGACTTGCGTCAAGGGTGATAACGTACTCCGCGACATCAGATGCAGTACGATCTTGCCGCTCCTCTACTATCGAAAGAGATGCCGTTCGTGTGCCTTGCCGCACTACTAACGAAAGCGATGCAGCGGGACCTTTCTGCTTTACTGGCAAAAGTGATGCCGTGCGTGTACCTGTGTATGGTTGTCATCCATGCACTCGCAAACTAGTCTGGATACCACTAGTTCATCGAGGTTTGCAAATCAAAGAAGAATACACGTTTCCTATGGATTTACCTGGCTATTGTGATTTTGAAAGTCGATTCAAGACGTTCAAACAATAGCCCAAAGATCTGGATGGATTTTCCAGTACCAAAACTTGAGCTAGAGCCGGATTTGTCTACTCCGGACGAGGAGACCAAGAACAGTGTTTCAGTTGTGACGTGAAGATCCACGAATGAGAGTATAAAGATCCAGCTTTCCTGGAACATGCCAGATGTTCTCCGTGCTGTCACTGCCTTCCTTTGGTGGAGCATGATTATTATCCACATGGATACTTTAGAAGTGAGAATTCGTAGTTGATCTCCTGAGCTAAGGGGACACATTTAAAGAGAGCTCGAACAGATTCAAGTGAAACGCATATAACAATTGCATCCTTTACGACATAGACTTTAAACCATAGGTATCTGAATGCTATAAGAGGATTGATTATTTTAAAAGTGTTCAAATAGTCAGACATTGATCAACTACCCACAAGCAACAAGAATGTCGATGCCACGACTTCCACCTACAATGTTGCAGTGGTACACATAATTCCAGAGGACAAAGACTTAAAGGATTACAAAAAATATTTAAAAGAAGTATCGCCTTCATCATGGCGTGTAGTGTGTGAGTTAGTGACTGGTCTGGTTCGATATAATTTACCACCAGATACTGTTTGGCAAACGTATGACTATTTCCTCACAAAGAAACACATTCAAGTGAAGGACTCATATAAATTCTTACCACGCCATGACTTTTGTCCTCAGTGTTTCAGCGAATTCAATGGAAGGAAGTTAATGACAATGTTCAGGACTTAGAAAATTACCAAAAACTTTTACAAGAAATGTTTCCACATCCGATTCCACTGAATTTAGGACGACGTGTCGTGTGTATGTGTGTGTGTGTTAGTGAATACTTTTCTCGGATTTCGTTTACAAGTAGATTCTTTGTAGATAATTTACGAACAGTACATGCAGCAAAGACATGATCACCAAAACTGTATCTGTGCACAAAAGACTGATTGTGTTAAAAGTGTTGTGAAAAATTATGAAGACAAGTTGTATACCTCAGTGTGAAGAAGATATTCGTCGTACTTTATCCACGCTTCATACTTACCAAGAAGTGTGTATAGCTACTTGGCTACACTAAGAGATTCACGACTGGAAAGATGTAAGTGACTGGAAAAGTCTTGGCTTCGAAGCTTGGATACAAGAGGTGGATAATTATGCCAAAGACATCTTGTGTTACTGATCAGAGAAAAGAAATAAACTTAGAGTCAGTAAAAGAAAAACCAGAAGTGAAAGTGGAATTAGAGACAATTTCAGAAACAGTGGTAGAAGAAGAACCCAAAATAGAAAAATAATACAAGTCTACGAAAGTAGTACTAGTAGTGTACAGACACAAAAGAATGAGGAAATGACATTCTCTGAGAAATTAGAGCCAGTGAATTCTACAGAGACTAGAAGAACACCAGAGCGTGTACATAGATTCAATGTGACACAAATAGATCGAGAATGTTGCACACTTACTTGTTTAGATGCAGCTGCAGTGATTTTAATTTGTGCCTCAATATGCTTTATTTGTTTTCGTGTTTTAATTCTTGTACACTGAAATGTAAATATGTTTTTGTTGGTGTTGTTAGACTTTCCATTACAAGAGAAAATCATTAAATGTGTATAAAATGTCTTGTGTCGTTGATGGTAATCTCAGAATTCTAAATACCATTCTTATGGCTGCATCCTCCGTTCTCAAAGTGATTGACGAAAAGTTAGATCGTCAAAGTTGGGAGACATTGTATCATCGCCATTTCTTTAACATGGTGACTGCTGAACCTAGTGGTTTAGTGATTTGATTTCACTCCAGACCAAGGCACCAACGAAGAACATTTCCACCGTATAAAATCGGGCCAACTTCGTGTGGAACGTCATTAGCTCTGGCGAATACAATGAACTTTATCTTGTATGCAGAATTTGACAATACTCTGGAAATCAACAATTTGAGAGAAGTGATCATATACTACTAGAAAAGAAAAGATGGAACACGAAGAACTTATGAAAATAGTTTAAGAGAATGTTTTCTATCCAGAACAACAACCATAGCAATCACAAGTCACAAGAGTAGTAGGGGGGGGGGGAGCAAATAGGGCCTGGGGGACACTACGGGGTCCTACGAGAAATTAGCATTGCGGGGACACTACGGGGTCCTACGAGAAATTAACATTGCGGGGACACTACGGGGTCGTACGAGAAATTAACATGGCGGGGACACTACGGGGTCTTACGGGAATATTAACATTGGGGGACACTACGGGGTCGTACGGGAATTTTAACATGGTAGGCAAGAATGGAAAATTAATCTTTTCTTGAAAAATGGGTGGCTCTGAAAAGGGCCGATGTTTTTTTTTTGCTTAACATTGACATCTCCTGGAGGGTTTTCTTTTCCTTAAACTTCTACGGACTTCCGGTCCGTACATCAAGACCCTCTTCAGGCAGCCTTGTCTCTCCACATAAATCCGACGTTTCCATGTAGCGGTCTCTGTAATCTTGGTGATGGCCCATGAGGCCTTCACATACACAGGGAATGCTGGGTTAAACAGCATTCCCGAGATGATAGTGGATGATTCCACACTTGTCCACATTTTTTTTCTTTAGGAGTAGTCTTGGAGAAAACCGGTGAAGCTCTACGAGACAAGCGGTCGTATATATACCTTACGATCGGATTGAAATGCATCGAAATGAACTACCAATCCAAGCGCGCGTTACAAGCGGGTCGGTTTTTCTTCCAATGGGAAGAGAGTAGGGGTGTGACGTCATTTTGGGTATAAAGGCATCACAGCGTTCGTAGGGATTTTACTTTTTGGACAGCCTAAATGGAGACTACCAAGACTAGTATGTATTGGGGTGAGCCTGCAACGACGAATGCTGCTGTGTTAAACTTCCAGCCGGAAGAGTTTAATTTAGATTTTCTGTCTCAAGAATTTGAGCCTGAAATCACTACGACTGCTGCTGTACCAGTCTCTTTGCTGCCTGTCATGGACGATTTCAAAAAAGAGGCAACAAGAACAACTGGAAATTCTTTTAAAGCAACAGAGAGAAGCGGAAGAAGTGTTTCTTCAACAAGAAGAGGAGAGGAGAAGAAAGCAACAACAAGAAGAAGAGGAGAAGAATGAAGCACCGCAAGAAGAGAGTCAGGAAGATAAAACGGTGAGTCTTCTCCAAGAGATTTTATCCGAGTTAAAGTATTTGAGAAAGTTATACGAATATTCTTTAACTCAGCCGAAGCGAAAAAGACCATCACGGGCCAAACATTCCAAAACCATCACCACTACTAGTGAGATGCTACCACCACCACCACTACCACCACCATTCACTACTACAACTACTACCACCAAAGCAGCAGCAGCAGGAGGAATTGGACTGGGTCGTGGAAAAGGCTTACGACAATTGAAGTTGATCGTGTCCAGTCCATAAGTTTGTTTTAACAAACAAAACAAACACCCCAACGGTCCTTTTCAGGGCCAACCAGATTTCTAGAAATGAAATGAAATTGCCAAAAAATCAAGTAAAACTTTAAAAATCCCCATTCCTTGTTTTTTTTTGTGTGTGTAAGAGTGAGTGCGTGCGTGCGTGTATCATCCATACTCTAAAATAACAAAATAACACAAAAAACACTTACTTTTTTTCCATTCTGGTGTATTCTCATTTTGTTTTACAAAATAATTCACCATGAACACATAACACCACACTCCAAAAAAGAGTTCATTGTTCACTGTCTGTCTCTCTTGTTCTTCTTGAATTTCTTCACAGGAATCAAGGGTTCTTCTTCTTCATTCTCATTGTCTTCCAGCCATCTCACTTTCTTCTTACTTTTCTTGATGATATGTTCTTCTTCTTCTTTTAGGTTTGAAGATCCTTCGGCTTCCTTCCTCTCTGGTAGATTTTCTTTTCCTTGTTCTTTCTGAGGGCACTCCGAAGACCAATGTCCTTTTCCTTTACAATAATAACAGGTATCTTTCCTTTTATCTCTCTTTTCTTTTCTTTGTTGACGTTGTGGACATTCTGGAGCCCAATGTTCTTTCTCTTGACAGATATAACAAGTATCTTGACTTTTATCTCTGTTTTGGTTTTGACGTTGTGGACATTCTGGAGCCCAATGTCCTTTCTCTTGGCAGATATAACAAGTATCTTGACTTTTATCTCTCATTGCTGTTCCTCGGGTTATATAATCCCAATAATAGGAAGCATAATGTCCTTTCTTGGGGCATTGACCTCTTCTTAACTCTTCCATCTTTACAGTTTAAAAGTTCAATCACAAAGACTGATTCTGAAGGTAAGAAGGTCTCTCTATATATAGTCTCCTCTCTCTATATATATAGGTTCCTGTGTGAAACTGAATCAGTTTCAAATCAAACTTCAAGATGAAAAGATCACGCCCAATCTATGAGAAAACAGAAGAAGAAACAAAGAGGCCACGACGACGAAGACTGTCCGTGCCGCCTGAAACACCGCTCGCTGAACTGCTAGCTCAAGTCCATGCTAGCGATTTCGAAGAAGAGATGAGTGAGCCTGAAACCCAAAAAACCCAACCCATTGAATCCACTACCACCACCAGAACCCCAGACCAAAAAAGGCCTACTACCGTGGCTAATGAAAAATACTATCGGATTCTGGAGACCCAAAAAATAACCTCTCGAAAATTTAAAACCACAGCCTACACTCACACGGTTCACTTCAAAGACTTCAAGTCCGAAGTACCTCCCGAGAAAGCGGCGGGGTTCATTAGCGATTTGTGGGGTTCTGTGTTACAGAACTTGAAACGACAATGTGGAGCCAAAGAAGACGATCGATTGAGACTGTCCATCCATCACGACAATTTGAAGTCGCCTGTCTGGATCGAGTTCCGCACCCCGGTAGAATTAACACCAGACAAAGTCATGTCCAAAATCGAACACGTTCAACAATCTAACGACAAGTTTACCATCACGGATGGAAAGGCCACACTTTACATGACTCACGTTGCTCCTCCTCGAGGAAGTAGACGAAGCAGGAAAGCGTTACTGGTGGACGATCTTCGAAGTACCAAACACAGTGTCGTCCAAATTGACAATGCTCAAGACCAGATGTGTTTGGCTCGAGCTATTGTGGTGGGGCGCACGTATGCCAACAAGAACGAGACCAAAGAATGGAAAAGAGCCTGGAATAACATTCGAAAGTCTAACAAATCCCAACAACTAAAAGAAGCAGAACTCCTGTTACGACAAGCTGGTATCCCTAAAGAGACCGTGTGTGGCATTTCTCAAATGCAACAACTTCAAGACGTCTTGGCTCCTCACTACACTTTGAAAGTTCACCCTCAAGAAGTGCGCGGAGATATGGTGTTTCGAGGCCGAAATTTTCCCGAAGGAAAATACATTCACGTGTATTACCACCAAGAACATTTCGATGCCATCACCACTATCACCGGATTTTTGGGATACGAATACTACTGCGAGAAATGCGACCAAGGATTTAACAGTCGGGAGCGACACATTCATTGCGGTCAGAGATGTCGGGGGTGTTTAGCGGACAAACCATGCCTTCCTGAACAACACCACGTCCATTGTGAGACGTGTCGACGCACTTTTGTCAGTCCCTCTTGTTACCAACAGCATCGCAAGACACAAGGACACCAACAAAAATGTACTTGCGACTTATTGAAATTGTGCTCCACGTGTGGACAACTGATTTGCACCAACGACCCCAAGAGACACGTTTGTACTGGAAAAAAAGATGTAAGATTTGTCAGCAGATGGTGAACTTTGATCATCAATGTTTTATTCAAAAGTACGACAAGACAGAGAAGAAAGAATTAAAGAAGAACAAGAACCAAGTGGATTTCATCTTTTTTGATTTTGAATGCATGCAAGAAACAGGCATTCACATTCCTAATTTCTGCGTGGCTCATCGGGCTTGTGAAAAGTGCATTCAAGAAACAATCCACTTTCACTGTCCTCATTGTAGTCGGATTCCAGGAGGACGTGACAAAATCTTTCGCGGAGCCAACACTTTGTCCGAGTTTGCTGAATGGATTTTAGACCCTACCGACGACAGTTGGAGCGAAGAGGACATTCAACGTTAAGGAGACTGTCATCGCTATGCGACCGTCATAGCTCACAATTTCTCGGGATACGATGGACAGTTTTTGTTAAGATATTATTCGCAACAAGGTACCGAACGCCCTGAAGTCACCATGAACGGAAACAAGCTCATCTACATGAAAGTGGGTCAAGTCAAATTTAAAGATTCCATGAGTTATTTGAGTCGAATGCCAAAAACATTTGGCATGACAGAAATGGCCAAAGGCTATTTTCCTCACTTCTTCAGCACGGAAGCTAATCAACATGCCGTCCTACCTCATCGACGTGTGTACTTTGTATCCTTGGGTGTGCAAATATGCTCGTTTTCCAACCGGACACCCAGAAATCTTGACAGAACACATCGACGTAGAACACATTCGTCAATACGAAGGATTGATCAAATGTAAAGTCTTACCCCCGACAAACTTGTACCATCCCATCTTACCTCACCATTGCCAAGGAAAACTGATGTTTCCTTTATGCCGTACGTGTGCCGAAACATGCAACCAAGATCACCCCTGTCACCACACGGAGGAAGAACGCGCTTTGACAGGAACGTGGGTCAGCGCCGAATTGTTTCGGGCTCTGGATCGAGGATACCGTTTGTTGAAAGTGTACGAAATCTGGCACTTTCCAACCACCGCACAATACCAAAAGGACGACGCTACGAGTCATCCAGGCATTTTCTCGGGGTACGTCAACCAATTTTTAAAACTGAAACAAGAAGCCAGCGGCTATCCCTCGTGGTGTCAGACTCCCGAAGACCAAGTTCGATTCAAAGAAGAGTACCGTGACATCGAAGGCATCACTTTGGAAGACGTAGAAAAAAACGAAGAAAAAAGATCGTTTGCCAACGTTATGCTCAATTGTTTGTGGGGAAAAATGGCCCAACGTACGATCCTACTCAAGACGGAATACTTGACCGATCCTTATAAGTACTTTGAATTGGTGGACAACAAAAGTGTACTAGTCAAACACGACGAAATTGTCCGTGATGATTTGATCTTAGTCAATTTCGAAGAAGAACCCAAGTTTGTAAAACCTGACAAGTTTAGCAACGTGGTCATTGCCGCCTACGTGACCGCTCATGCTCGTTTGAAATTGTACGACGAAGCTTTAGAAGTCTTGGGAGATCGTGTCCTGTACTTTGACACCGACAGTTGCATGTACATCCATCGACCCGGTTGCCCACACCCTACCATCCAAGGAGATCGTTTAGGAGCCTGGACGGACGAGCACCCTCAAGACACCATCCTGAGTTTTGCCAGCGGTGGCCCTAAAAATTACGGCTACCGATACCGAGACCCTCAAGGACAACTTCACACCCAATGTAAAGTCAAAGGATTGACCCTCAACTATCGAACCAGCCAAGTGGTTAACTTTGAGGTTTTGAAAAATGCTTTGCTGTCTGGACAAGTGGAAGACTTTCGAGTGCACACGTTAGAACCTCACAAGATCGTACGGTTACCTAATCACCAAATTGTCAGTCGCCTTTTACAAAAAGTATACCAAATCGTGTACCAGAAGCGAGTGAGACTTCCAGACCACACCACTTTGCCTTACGGACACGCCGATCTGTAGTATAAAAAAGGACACCCCCTTGAACAGAAAAGACAACACCAAGATTGACGATGACTTCAACACCGTGTGATGAACCCACTACTACAGACCTCAAGTTGAAAGAATACAAATTTCCCGTGGCCTTGCCTGACTATTGTGAGTGTGCCAGTCGCTTGAACACGTTTAAAAAATGGCCTAAATGGCAATTTTTTACCTACTCTCAGTTCTTTAGCCAGAGCAGGATTTGTCTACTTTGGACAGGGAAACAAAGTGAAATGTTTCAGTTGTGGTGCAAGCATTTACATGAACCCTAAAAGTTCAGCTATCCTGGAACATGTCAGATGGGGTCCAAACTGTGCTTACCTTTCTTTGGCGTTTCCACCGATTACATTACAGTACTTTTCGGATGGTACAGTCGACAGGTATAAAAAAGGAACCCTTCCAAGCCTAACCATTCATTAGGACTTTCAACGTTGACCGAGCAAGAAGAAGAAAAAAGATGAGTGTTTTTGCCAATTTTGAGAATTTCACCTCTACTGTGAACTCAAAGAAGTGCGATCACGACTTGGAGTGCGATGCAGTGCCATGCGACGAGACGGATTCCGTAAGCGTTGACAGCATCGATTCACACGATCAGACGGATGCCGTACGCTTGGACATCGTCGATGCTGTGCGTGTGCCTCACCGTCCCTCTAGAGATGCAGGACGACCTTTCTTCTTTATTAGGAAGAATGCTAAACGTACCTGTGAATGTCATAAAGAATTGGTTATTCAAAGTATGAAAGTCGACTCCAGACATTCCAAGACAAGTGGCCTAAATATCTACTACAATCAACTACTGACAAAGCTTTAGCCAGGTCTGCATTTATCTACTTGGGAGAAGGAGATAAAGTTCAGTGTTTCAGTTGCGGTGTGAGACTTCACCAATGGGAGTCTACCGACTCAGCTTACATTGAACATGCCAGATGGTCTCCGCACTGTCAGTTCCTACCTTTAGTGGCCTTAGAAGAGTACGGGTACGATGAGCCAGATGCCAAGAAGAAGTAACAACATGTCGGAGGATACTTTACAATGGTACATTCGTGGTTTACCTTTGGAGTTGCGAGAACACATTTACCGAGAATGGATTCAGATACAAGTGAAACGTAAAGAACAGTTACATCCTTTACGACATACATGTTTTAGCCATTGGTATCTGAATGTTATAAAAATACTGATTAGTACCAAGATATTCAAATGGTCAGTCATTGATCAACGACTACCTGCCTCCTGTAAGAGTTTGGAGGGCACCACCTACAATGTGGCAGTGATCCATAGAATTCGATGGAACGAAGTGAAGGAAACAACCAACAGACAAGAATACCAAAAACTTTTACTAGAAGTGTCACCTCAAGACGAAACGTCTTTACGTCGACTGACGTTGTGTAATACGGTTCTTCTCACTGATCATCTTAGATATCCTTTACCCACCGATTCCATTTGGCTAAAGTGTGAGTATTTTGTCACCAAGAAGACTAGTTTAGAAGAGCGCATTCGTGACTTGCCTTCGAAGCTGCGAGTACGCATTTACAAAGAGTTTGTCCAGATCCAAGTGAAACGCAAACTCAAATTCATTCCTCGATTTGCACACTACCGCGACTTCCACCGTATCAGAAGTCTGATTCTGGAGAAAAACTATCACAGTTATCGTGAAGAACACAAAAGAGAGTTACTTCTTTCCAAGTCGGAAACTTTACCAGAACACATTCGTGGTTTGCCTTTGGAGCTGCGAAAACGGATTTACCAAGAGTTTGTCCAGATCCAAGTGAAACGCAAACTCAAAGCCATTTCTCGATTTTTACACCATTGCTACTTCCAAAGTATGAGAAGACTGATTTTGGGAAGATTCTATCGCTGGCACCTTGGAGAAGACTATCAAAAAGATACCAACCTTGGGAACCTGGATATAAAAACCCACCACCAATGATACCCACCTTGGAAATCTCACCCTATAAAGTCTCACCATGTCAGGACTGTGGTCTTCACTTGTGAAACGTATTCCGTGAAAGGAAGTCAACGATCGTGTTCAGACCTTAGAGGATTATAAAGACTTGATACAAGAACTGTTTCCATTGAATTTTGGACGCTATGCAGTGTGTGTCTTAGTGACTACCTTTCTTGGATTTCGTTTTCCAGGACATTCGTTGTGGAGTATTTTTGAGGAACAGTGTTTGCCTTGGATTATTTTGGAGGAGCCGTGGTTGTTTTGGACTATTTTGATGAACCATAAAAAAAACATGACCATTCATGCTTTATCGGTACACGAAAGACAAATTGTACTCAAAGCGTTGAGAGTGGTGATGAAGACAAGTGGGGTACCTCCGTGTGAAGAAGACATTAGTCAAACTTTATCTACCTTTGACACGTTTCAAGAAGTGTGTATTGCTAGTGAGTTACACCAACAACTTACCGATTGTAAAGATGTACGTGACTGGAGAAAAATGGGTTTCGATGCTTGGCTACAAGAAGTGGCTCAGTTTGCCAAAGATCTGGTCCGTCACCACTAAGTGTCCAAAAGTGAAATGGGAACCTTAGTCACACAAAAAAATGACCTTAGAAACCATCCTGGAAGAAGAAGAAGAAGAACCTGACACAACAGCAGAGAAAGACCACACCGTCGTTGTCGTCCAAATACAACCCCCTGAGGAACACACCCCCTCCTTACCGTCAGAGACATTTCATTTTTCTACCAAAACAAAGACGACCAGAAGATTGACACCACCAGTGCCTGGGCCTTCTATTCCTAGGACACCAGAATGTTGTACATTGACTTGTTTGTACAGAACTTTAATTCTTTTAGTGGTAGCCTTAATCTTGGACATGACCATTTTTGCCGTTTGCATTTTTGTCCTTCGTCCTTTTCATGACTTGTAAAAAAATGTTTTTGTTTGTTTGTTTGTTTTTTTAAAAAAAAAACAAAAAAAAAAAAAAACGTGTATGAAACGTATAAAATGTCTTGGGTCTTTTGTCTTCTTCTCAAAAATCTTCCTACCTCAGTCATGGCTACATCTTCTTCTGCCTCGTCTGCCTCTTCTACTTCCTCTGTGGTCAAAGTGATTGACGAAAAGTTAGATCGTCAAAGTTGGGACGCTTTGTATCTACGCCATCCCTTTAACATATTGATTGCTGGACCGAGTGGTTCAGGCAAAACCGAATTTGTCAAACGTTTGATCGAACACAAATCTCATTTGTTCGATCGTCCACCTCAACGTATCGTGTGGTGTTACAAAGAGTGGCAACCGTCTTACACTTTATTGAAAGAAAGTCAAGGAGAAGCCATTTCGTTTGTAGAAGGCATCCTTCGCGAAGACGATGGGATCGTGTCTGACGTGAGTCAAACACATCTAGTCATCTTTGATGACATGTTAGGAGAAGACGAAGAAGAAATTAAACTTTGGTTTACACGAAAAGGACACCATCGAAAAGCCAGCATCATTTACATTACTCAAAATTTATTTCAACAAAGTAAAGCCCATCGTACCATCAGTCTCAACGCTCATTACGTGGTGTTATTTAAAAGCCCCAGAGACAAATCTCAAGTGCAAGTGTTAGCCAAACAGTTAGGCACTCCTTGGTTGAATTATGCGCACGACGATGCCACTCAAACACCTCATGCGTATTTACTCATTGACTTAAAACCGACCACTCCCGACTATTTGAGATTTCGTGCCCAATTGTTTCACCCTTGGTGCCAAGAAGGAGGTCCTGTCATTTACACGTCCCCTTAAGTCACACTCTGAAGAAAAAAACTATAAAAACATCTACTACGTCATTTCTGTCTCACAGTCTTCGAGATGACTTCCTTTCAATCTCATCCTCCTGCTAAATTGATTCGTGCCTTGTATGGCATCAGTCGCGGAAAAAATGCACAAGTCCGTGCTCATTTGTTAGAAGCTAAGTCTTAAAGAAGTGTTACGATGGTTTACTTTGACGGCACGTCAAGTACTGCAAGGCATCATTCACATCCCTCATCAAACTCAACGTTTTTTTTCAAAAACATAAAGGGGCGTTGTCACAACTAGCTGATCCTAGAATCGATCCACGGACTAAAAAACAAATCATTTTAACCCCTGGAGAAAGCGGTTCTTTAGGAGGGGTCATGATTCGTTCCCTTTTGAAATGGGATCCTAATGCCCAAGCCAAAAAACCCAAAACACCAAAAAAGAAGAAGAAAAACCCTAAGAAGAAAACCACACAAAAAAAGAAAAGCCCTAAAAAGAAGAAATCCCCCAAGAAAACTTCTGCCAAGAAGAAAACAACACCCACCACTGCAAGGAGCCGCAAGAGAGGTACTGCTGCCAGGACGCAAACGTACACCCGCAAGACACCACCACCACAGCCAGCAGTGAAGATGTCTCCTTCTCCTTTTGCATCCACTTCTTCGTCTTCTTCACCACCCTTGAGGATGATGCCTGCCAAACCGGACTTAAGACAAGTGTTTCCTAATTTGATGCAAAAATGGAAACCCATTTCGAAAGTCACCACGTCGGGACCCTCCACTTCGGCTGATCTGGCCATGGCAGCGGCCGCGAACAAAGTACCGTCCCCTAAAACCAAAGTCCAAGAAAGAACCGGCGTGTTACAAAGTTTAGTGGATTTATCCAAAGAAGAATTGAGACGATTTAGTCCATTGAAAACACCTCAACGTCGAGTGAGGCCTGTCATGAAGATAGTACGTCGTGCAGACAATCAGTGGAGACGTGTTCCAGTATAAAATAGAAGGGTGAACAGCCAAGACTTCAGACTTACTCCTCACCTCTAAGATGACCCCCAAACGTGCACACCACCACCACCACCACCAAAAAAAGAAGAAAACCAAAAAAGGACTTCCACCTCGTCTGGCGAAACATTGGGACGTCTTGTCTGTCCTGACCAAATCCAATCCTCCCATGCGAAAACAACTCATTCAAACAGCCCCTAAAGAAATCATCGATACCGTGTGTGAATGTTGTTTGAACGTCTTGAAAGGAACGGTACCTTTGTCCAAGATACAGAAACAAAAATTAGGTAAACATCGGAACGTTCTTCGTCAAATGGTGAAAAAGAAAATACCTCTCCAGCAAAAGAAAAAAATGTTGGTGCAACGAGGAGGATTTCTACCTATGCTGTTAGGACCGTTGTTAAAAATAGCGGGTCCTTTGTTAGGAACGATTGCTGGACCACTTTTAGGAGGTGCCATGCGATAACAAAAAGAAGATAAAAAGGACACCCTTCTCTGGAAAGACCAGACCTTTTTGTACCTTTGGATGAAACGGAAGGACGAAAACTGACTTTAGTACCTTACAAACGATGGATGGAATTTCATCGTTGGAACGAACAACGGATACCTCATTTACCACCCAATCCTAATCTCAACGAGATGTCACAGTTACAACAAGATTTACAAACCCTGATGGAACGAAGCGATTTGTCAGAAACAGAAAAATCGCAACGGTACGGTCAACTCTTACAACGTCTGCAACTCTTTCACCAAAAAGCTGTAGATGAAACAGCTCCACCCACTCTGAGAGATTTTAAAACCCTGATGAAAAGCGAACCTAAAGTTACCACCACTAAACAGACACCGCCACAGGGATGACCGTGAAAGAAGAAGAAGAAGAAGAGTTACAAACTCCACCTCTTAAAAAAAAAAAGTTAGCCACACCGAGTTGGATAAAAAAGATGATGTCTACCCCATTGCCATCAAAAGTGGAAAAGGAAGAAGTGAAGACAGAAGTCAAAACAGAACCGAACACCCCTGTTCAAACAACATCCTCCTTTACACCAGTGGCTCGTCGGACACGTAAAGGATTGCAATCCAAAAAGATACCCCACGAAGATAAGAGCATTGGTACTTGGTTGACTTATTGAGGAATCATGGAGAAACTTTTAGCCACCATTTATTACAATCCTGGCCATGCTGCTGGTTACGGAGTAGTTCAAAAATTGTATCGAGCTGCCAAAAGTAAATTGAAAAGTGTACGTTTGCCAGAAGTACGACAATGGTTACAAGAACAATCGACGTACACGTTACACAAACCCATTCGACGCAAATTTTCTAGAAGTCCAACCCAAGTGGAAGGCATCGATCATCAATGGCAAGCCGATTTAGCCGACGTCTCTCATTTGGCAACCTACAATCGTGGTCACAAATATTTGTTTTGTGTCATCGACGTGTTTTCCAAATTTGCTTGGGTCGTGCCGTTGACATCTAAAAGCAGTACCGAATTGGTACGTGCCTTAAAATTGGTCTTGAAACAAAGTGGTCGTCACCCTTTACGATGGAAAACTGACAAAGGCACCGAATTTCTAAACCAAGCTTTTCAAAAAGAATTGAAACAAAGACAGATTCATTTTTTTACTACCGAAAATCCTGAAACCAAAGCCAGTATCGTGGAACGTTTTCAAAGAACTTTGAAAGAACGCATGTGGAAATATTTTACACATCAACATACTCTCAAGTACATCGACGTGTTACCCTGTTTGGTCAAAGCGTACAATCAATCGTACCATCGAAGCATCGGATGTGCCCCCGAAGAGGTCAGCCCTGAAAACGAAGTGACCGTGTTTGATAATTGTTTGGTACACCCCAGAGGAGCAGACCACCACCTCAGAAAAAAGCCTTGCTGGAGGTTGAAGACGGGAGATTGGGTTCGCATCGGAAAAACCAAACGCACTTTTGACAAAGATTATTTACCCAACTGGACCACCGAATTGTTTCGTGTCACTACACCCGTGCGTGGACGTAATCCTCCCGTCTATAAATTGGATGGAAGACATGCACGGTGAAGTGCTCAAAGGAACATTTTACTTGCCTGAGTTACACCGAGTGACCAAAAAAGAAGACGCCTTGTACGACATCGAAAGCATTCTCGAACAAAGAACACGCAAAGTAGGCAAACGTGGAGTAGAAGAAGTCAAAGTACGTTGGAAAGGATATCCTCCTAGTTTTGATTCTTGGATTGCTGCTTCTCAAGTCGTCGACTATAAAAAGAAAAAGAAATAACCTAACATGTCATTCAACACAACCACGACCTCGACTCCTTCGCAGAGTTCTTTCTCTTCAAGAATTACAAAAACAACCGCTCTGGGTGTGGTGCGGAGAACGTGTGCCTAAAAATCAAATCGTCTTTTTCTGCCAAATGTTTGTAGTGTATTGTGTCATCGGAGCAGCTATTGCCAATTTGAGTTTACAACAAGGGGGACAAACAATTGTGGACCATTTTACTCAGCAGTTGCATCGGTTATCTTTTACCCAGTCCCTCTTTGAAATTTACGACGACGACGGACAACATCAGCCACAGCAAACCACGGTAGTACGACCAACGCCAGTCCACCTTCTTCTTCCAGTCACCATAATACCACTCCTCTTTTGGAACCCTTTGAATATCCTTTGAATTCGAGTGACTCCTCTGAGACCAAAACCACTTTGACCTACTATGAATGACCAATTTTATTTAACTTTTACCCAGTGACAGTTCCATGGATGTGTTTCCCAACAATGTCTTATGTTGTTTCACGGCCAAATTACCTCAGGCCATCCAATTGGATCACGAAGCTCATTGGGAAGTGGCTTTGGTAGAAATCATTCATCCTACGCAAATTCAAAACATCAACGAAGGTCAAAACACTTTTTTGGAAATCTTGAACCCCAAAATGCAAGATGAGTTGGAAAAAAATGATCCTCTATTTTACGAGTAAAAAAAAGGGTAGTAGATCCTAAATCTCCTGTCTTGTCGCAGTATACCATGAGAATTCCTGTGGGGTATTATTTTAGTGCTGAACATTTGGTGGAGACGATTGCAACCAAGTTTGGACTCCAATTTGGCCCAGCCTTAGTCAAAGCCGATAAATTTGTACGAATTGCTTACCATGCTGTGTCACGCTGTTTCATCTTGCAATTTTTCAAAGAGAGGGGGGAACTTATTGGCGAGAAAGACAAAGGCTTACCCGTGGAGGAGAAAACACCCTTAACCATCACTTTTTCTCCTGGATTGTATGCTATTTTGGGTGGAAATAAATTGCATCCTGTTCGAAAAATCAAAAGTAACATAGAATTCGGAGATGCTTTTTAAAACCCCTATCGAATTGAACGAAGGTTTAAATTTAATGTTTGTGTACTCCGATGTGGTGGAATACAACGTGGTGGGACACACAGCTGCGCCCTTACTGAGAGTCCTTCCTTTCAAAGTGGATTCTGCTGCTGGTGCGTACGAAGAAGTGGAAAACACGTTTCATGTTCACCGTGAATTTGTACACCCTCATTATCTTCCAGTCAGTAAATCGTATTTTGACAGTGTCAACATTAGTATAAAAGGAGATTTGGGACAAAGTGTGCCATTCATTGACAAAGGAAAAGTCACGGTGAAACTACATTTTCGAAAAAGGTTCTCTAAGGCATTGTAAAACAAATGTATCCAGTGTACCGAGGAGTGGCTCGACAACGAGGACATGGTTTAAGAGATATGTTAAGATCGGCTTTTCGGACGGTAACCCCTATTTTGAAACCTATGGTGTCTCGAGGATTCCATGCCTTAAAAGATGCCGCTTTGACGCAAGGAAAGAATTTTTGCAAAATGTCCTCATCGACAAACAAAATCCTAAAGAAGCCTTTATGAGAGCAGGCAAAAATGTGTTGATGAACACTGGCAATGATCTTTTAGGTCTTCGAGAGAGTCCTATAAATTCGCTTCACGCTTCTGGTCCTGGCATTACTTCTTCCTCCACTTCACAGCAAGGACAAGGCAGAAAGAGACGACGTCGAAATCCCTTCAGAGTTCATAAAACACACGGTGGTGTTCCAAAAAAGAATAAGAAAAGAAGAAGAACCGTCAGAGAATTAGACGTGTTTGATTACTAAAACCTTTGAAAATGATTGCACCGAGATTCTTGCGAATGTACCAAGTCAGAACTGGATATGTTTACCATGCCTCCCACCATGATGACGATGCAAGAATCCCAATGGGTGGAATTTCATCCTGTATCGTCTTTGACGGATGGCAGCTCCTATCGAATTTGAAATCAAAGGACAAACCGAAGATTACATCGATCTGAATAACAGTTACTTGTACCTGAAACTTCAAGTGAAGAAAACGGCGGACAACACCCTTCCTGGGGGACGGTGACCGAGTGGCACCCGTCAATAATTTCATGCATTCCTTGTTCAGCGGAATAGATTTGTACATGAATAACAACTGGTCAGCAGCAGTTTGGATACTTACCCTTACCGTGCTTATTTGGAAAATCTCTTGACGTACGGAAAAGAAGCCAAGAACACTCATCTGGATGCTTCGGTGGTCTGGAAACCTGACACCTCGGAAAAGTTCAACATCACATACCTGCCAGTAGCGGCGAAGTCTACTGAGGATGGCAATAATGGTACTAAAGATATAATTCCAGCAGTCCTACACAATGTGAGATTTAACGACCGTCGAAAGAAAATCAGACGCAGTTTAGAACTGATGGATCGTTTGCATTTGGACATGTGTTTTCAAGACAAGTATTTGTTGAACGGAGTAGATGTACGCCTGAGACTGAATCGTAGTAGTGCCGCTTTCCATTTGATGGCCGAAAACAACGAGTGGAAAACCATCATCCAAGAAGCCAAACTTTACGTGCGACGTGTGGAAGTCTTGCCAAAAGTAGCCAACGACATCAGTCAAACGTTGAGCAGAACCACTGCCAAGCATCCTGTGCGACGAGTGGAAGTGAAAACCTTTACCATTGCCGCTGGACTCCGATCCAAAGTCGAAGATCACGTCTTCCAAGGACAGCTCCCCAAACGTTTGCTGATTGGCATCGTCAGTAATGCAGCCCTCAACGGAAGTCCACAATCAGAATCCGTTCGAGTTTAAACACTACAACGTCTCCAAGATAGAAGTCATTCGAGATGGCAAGACCTTGTGTACCAGGCCTTTTGAACCTAAGTTTACCTAGAGAAATTACTTGCGATCTTACCTGAGCCTGTTTGAAGCCACAGGACAGTTAGGCACCAACACCAGCCACGGCATTTCGTACGACGATTATGCAGGAGGGTATGCCTTGTGGGGATTTGATTTCACTCCTGACCAAGGCAGCGACGAAGGACATTTCCACCCTATAAAATCAGTCCCACTTCGTGTGGAACTTCAGTTTAAAGATCCTCTACCCGACACGGTGAACGTCGTCTTGTATGCAGAATTTGATAATACTCTAGAGATCAAGAGTTTTAGAGAAGTGATTCTAGACTATTAGAAGAAGAAAAAAAAGATGCAACACATAGAAGAAGAAGAACCTATGGAGATAGATGAGGGATTTTGTGAAGTTCAGCAGTCACAAACTACCACGGATGATGATGACGAAGTCATTCATTCAGTACCTAAAAAAGAAGAAGAGAATAATCCTGTTCCCGAGTTTGTTGGATTTATTTATCGATGGCCTGAACAAGAAAAAACATTTAGTTTCCTGTTATGCTAAGGAATTGACTGAAAGAATTAACAGCTTGACCCGAGAACATTGTCATGGATGTCAAATCGATCATCCCAGTCAGAAACAACACGACAAATGTTTGATGATGACAGGCGAAGAAAAATTGGACGAATATTTGGAAGAGGCCTGGTCTCAGATCTCGGAAGAAAAGGTGTTGAGACAATGGTATAAAGACTTACAGGATTCTTTTCACCTCCACTCACTCCTCTGGAGATCCATCGCATCTTAGCTCTCATTCAACAGAGTACAGAAACTATCGTGGAATTACTTGACAAAACCATTCAAATTTAAAGTCAAGTGTGAATTGATGACTTATCATTTCCTGTGAAGAAAAAATGGATACCAGGGAACTTCATTACCTGTTGACTCGCAGTTCCTACACTACTTCTTGGAATCCTGTGGTGTGTGCTAAAGATGAACTACCTCATCGCAAACCTAAAGACGTTCATTGCCTATGTCATCAATACCGACGACAGTCATCGACCAGGAACCCATTGGGTAACTGTGTACTTTCCCAACGATCACAATGGTGGTGTGGAATTTTTTGATTCTTATGGATTACCTCCTTTGGAAGACGACATCATCGACTTTATGAGAAGAAATGCCATCTCTACTCGATTCAATAATGTCCGATTACAAGGATCGGATTTCAATGGTGTGTGGACAATATTGTGTAGATTTTCTTCATCAACGCAGTCTCGGATATTCTTTAGAACATTTAGTGACTTGTTTTGATAGAGTCTATGCTCGAAACGATGCTAAAGTAGAACGATGGTTTTGTGAACGTTATGGATATCTCTTCTCTTTAGCTCAGAAACGTAGTGTGCATCAGAATGATGTAGATGTAGAAAGTGGAAGTTTAGTTTATCTTCCCAACGTTGTCAACATTGTAAATACGTTCCTGTTTACTATCTTGTTGGTTGTTAGTTTTGAAATTTTTATGTTAGAGAGCTTCTTGTTGTTCATTAAAAAAAATGTTGATTTTTTGAAAAAATGGTTGTTGTGTGGTTTTTTTATTGAATTTGAAAAAAAATTATTATGTTCTATCTCTTTTTCTATCGATCTGAAGTCACCACCTCTATCCATTTTCTCACTCTCGATCTGAACCCCATGTTTTCCATCGCGTCCGCGCTTCAAGCAATATAAAGCGGTGCGTTGGCCAGTGTAGTCACTCTCGTTGACTCGTCAAGATCTCAAACAACAACAACACTTCAAGAAGATGGCAGCAGGCAAGATTAGTAAACTGAACGAAGCTATGGTGAACATGCAGAGGTGTGAAGCATCATTTGGATGGAGACCAACCCTGAGAGAAAGACAATGATCTTCCTACAAATGGCTCATGATCTGGTGGAAGAAGTCCTGAGGGAAGAAATCATTAGGGACAGAACGGAATGGGAGGAGAGACAAAGAAGCTAGCAGCAGCATCAGCAGCAACAGCAAAGACAACAACAACAACAACAACAACAACAACTCTTGCAGTCCATGAAACTGCCGACGGAGAAGTCAGCTGTTAAGAATAGACTGCGATGAGTTTGCTTTCTCTTTTACCAGAAAGAGAGCTTGTCTTAAAGCCGTGAGACCGGGGTGGCTAAACGTGGCCGCCCTGCTGCAGCTGCCGCTGCCTACCGCAACTAGAAGTTAAACAACATAACTTCTTAACCCCAACGGTCCTTTTCTAGGGCACCCATTAATCAAGAAAAGGTATTAATTTTCATATCATTGCCATGTATGTGTGTGTGTGTGTGTGTTTGAGTTTTTACCCCCACTCCACAAAACAAAGCCCTTTTCCCCCCCAAAAAATAATGTTTGTATAGAGAGTGTGGTGTTGTGTCTGATAAAAAAAATAAAATAATAAAATAAGGATGTGTGGTGTGTTGTTTGATAAAAATAAAAATAAAAAAATAAATAAGGATTGTTTGTGGTGTGTGTTTGATTAAAATTTTGTTAAAAAAGTTAGTTTCTTTTAGGTCTGCGCACTGGGTTTTGTGTTTTTTGGGGGGTAAGGGGTGATAGAGTGCAAAATCCGCGAATGCCTAGAATTACGTCCTAGGGATGACGTCAGACGCGGGGTAGTGTGGTGTCATGTTTTTTTTTGGCAAGGGATGTTTTCCTTCACGTCCCGCGCTTCTAGTATATTAAAACAACACCTTCCTCCGATAGAGCTACCCCGTTCACTTGTCAAAATGAACACTATCGCGAAATTATTAGACAAATTAGAGTTCATCTCGAGGTGGGTCGTGGCACCCATCCTCCAAAGACCTGGAGAAGAAGGAGGGAGGATTAGGGAAAAGAAGGAGCCCAACAGAACCCCACCCGATGATGGAGGAAGGAGGGAGGAGGAGGAGAATTGGGAAGTCTGAAGTAACCCATCCTCCATTTGTTTTGAAAAATTAACCAAGCGCTGCATGAGTGCAGCTACATAGGCGGGGAGGAAAGCTGTCCCGCTTTGTAGGCCTAAACCAGGGAGGTGCCTGTCACCTCTAGATAAACTCAAAACAAAAACCCAAGCGGCCCTGTTTCAGGGGCCACCCATTTATCAAGAAAAGAATATATTTTCATCCTTGCCATATATATATGTTGTGTGTGTTTGAGTGTTTTGCC